>PVJI01002333.1:0-148115 GCA_004026765.1 Micronycteris hirsuta | reverse complement strand
GGAAGGCAGGACTGTGTGTTTGTGGGTGTTTTAAAGGGACTTTGAGAGTTTTGACAGTAACATTCTGCCATAACCTGAACATGTATAGCTTTTGAATAAATGGTTCCTTTCCTTGTCACCAAACTCTGGCATTGAGAGCCACAGTTCCTAATACCTGGCGGCAAGCAAAGAACCCACAGTGGTGGAAAGACTCTGAAGGAGGGAGCTTGTTTCGGTAACAGTACCTGGGCCCTCCCCCGGCACCGGTTCATTCGGTAACAACAGGTCCTAGTTTACACTACAACTTTAGGAGGCACCCTTTAACTTATATACCTTGCTGGCACAGAGCTATTGTCTTTCTGGTTTTGTTAAAATACATAAAACTTCTAGCCAGTAGAAGAGTTTTTTTTTTTTTTTTTTTTTTTTTTGCTGGCAGAGGGTCACCAGTTTAAAATATAAATTGCTGAAGTATTTGTTTCAGGTAACAAATAAAAAGACTGAGTTTTATAACTCTGTATTATCAGAGCCTTGCTGTGAGTGTTATCAGTTGTTAGTTTGTCTGTTTTGTACTTTACATTGTACATAATACTTTGATATATTATTCTATTAGATCATTATAACAATCTCAGAAGCAGGTGTTATTCTCCCTGCTGTCCAGATGATAAGCACAGAAGTCTGTAGAGCTTCACCACTCGAGGTCACAGTGCCTGTAGTCCCTCCTTCCCTGGAGGCCTGTATTTCTGCCCTGGCTCTTGATATAGGTGAGCCCAGGGGGAAGGCAGGTGCACATCCTAGGTGTCAGGAACAGGGTGTGCATGCCTGGAGCATGCATCTCGGTGCCTTGATGCTCATAGAAGAGATACAGTCCTGTTACAGAACAGACCTGAGCAGGGGTGAACAATATACTATTACCAAGGGGACTCCCCCTTTGTGCTCTGGGGGTCACCCCCCAGTACTAGGTTCTACTTGCCCACTGCCAGGGAAGGATATCTCTCAATGCCAGAGATTGGTGAAAAGGAAAGGAACTATTTATTCAAAAAGTTATACAGAGAGTAATGACTTAATGTCTTCAATAAAATACTAAAGTCCTTTAGAATACCCACAAACATGCACAGTCCTTCCTTCTCCCTCTGCCCAGTCTGGGGCACCGTATCTCAGGAAAAGAAGTAGAAGTCCATGATTCAGGCAGCCCCTCGGTTCCCGCACCATCAGCTGTGTTGCTGCCTCAATCTCCAGTTAATCCAGAATCATGTGGCACCTTCTCATGGCCCACGAGCAGGAGTCCTTTCACCTCTTTTCTTCCCAGCAAGGTCTCTCCTACTTCCTAAGCTGTGTGGCAAAAGGGAGCACCCCAAAGCTGCGTGGTCCCCACTCTCTCCAAAGTCATGTGGGCCCCAGCCTTCCTTCTTTTCTCTCTCACGCAGGCACTGTAACCAGAGGACGTTGCCTCCCAGTTCCCTTTTGGTTCAAGCCACTCCCATCCCCCTGGCTCAAAGCATGGCCACCACTATTTAACATATCCATGAAACCAGTTAAAGGTTACAGATATGTTAAATGACCATGCCAAGGGCTATCTGCAAAACTGTTGTTCTGCAAAACAGCTCTCAATGGCCCTGCTCCATGTGTCCCATCCCCCAGGTCAGACTTGTAGTGGTGAGGACATCCCATATTTTTAATATTTCCTGGACAGCCCGAGTTCTGGACCCCATTACAAATCCCCATTTTGGAACCCCCTTGGATGCGCCCTGTTACAGTACTCTTTTCAAGATCATTAGAAAACACCATTGCACAGTACAACAATTGGGTAAGTGGGTACATTAGTCAGCCCAGGTCATCAAAACAAAATAGCACAGACTGGATGGCTGTGGCATTTAAAATTCATTTTCTCACAGTCCTGGAGGCTGGAAGTCCAAGATCAAGGTGTTGGCATGTTCCATTTCTCCTGATCCTCTCTCCTTGGTTTGCAGATGGCCGCCTTCTCACTGTGTCCTCACATGGCCTTTTCTGTGTGTGTGCACCCCTGGCATTTCTTCTTCTTACAAGGACACCAGTTCCACCCTATGTCCTCATTTAGCCTTAGTTACCTTATTAAAGGTCCTGTCTTCAAATAAAGTCACATTGAGGGTTAGAGCCTCAACACACACCCTTTGGGAGGACAGTGGTTGAAATGCGTTATATTGAGAGTGTGCCCTTCTTTCTCGATGCCTGTTTAAACCTCTACAGCTGCTAGATTCATGGGCTTGGATGAGTTGCTTTGAAACTACTAAGTTACATTGCTTTTCTCCCTAAATAGTTTGCTTTAAAACATACTATTTACAAATTGAGGAAAGCAAGAAGAAAGAAAGGCTACCATAAACCTTCGCACAAAAGTGGGGAAAAAGACTCTGGAGAAATGGAAATAAGTAAAGTGATAATTCTTTCAGAGCTAGACAAAATCAATTGTTACCACATCATCCCTGACAGTGATCTAGTTGAGATCAATTCAGTTAAAGTTAATAAGACCTGCATGAGTTCCACGGTAGCAGATTGTCAATTTTATTTCAAGTACCATGAGCTATGGGTGCCAGCTTCCAAAATGAATACAAATGAATGCTGGGATTTCAACCATTACAAGAGAATTTGTTAAAAAAGGTTTCTTGAGGTTTTTAAACCGTCTGAGACAGCATTCAGCTTCACACATAGCAAGTCAAATCACTCCAAGGAGGCAGCTTATTAGAGTCCACTTGGATGCACACTTGCCTGGAGGTTGGAGGCAGCACCACAAGGAGGCGGTGCCAGGACCGGCTGACTTTGATGAAAGACTCCAGCATCGTGTCACTGTCCTTTTGCTATTTTCTACTTGTAGTTTACCAAGGACTTGTTCCAAGCAGCAGAACTTGTGCAGAGGCTGTTTTGGCAGGTGTTTGAGTTGTGCACTGCACCCAAAGTTCAAGACCAGTGTTCCTGGTCAGCCTCCGGCACACCTTGGGTTGCCAGCTACACCTCTCTCTATTGTGATGCAGACCCAAGGCTTGTGCTCCAGAGCAGGTGAGTTCATTTCCAATTGCCATGAGTTCTCTGATTGTTTCATGTCCATACATCTTAGTTCCCAAGAGCTCGAGGTGCCTTCTTCCCATTGCCTGCAGCAGAGCCGCCTGGGGCATGGGGTAGAAATGGAAGATTCTGAGCCCCCAGATTTGGATGGATTGGGAATGGCTGAGGCTGGGGCAAGAGATCTGACTTTTTAAACGAGCATTCCAGAAGATTCGAACACATGCCAAAGCTCAAGAACCACTATTTTCTTTTATTTCTGTAGATCTTGTAACATCTGTAGTGTAGAGAAAAGGAGGGAACCTAAATATTTGTCATTTCCTACCATAGCATTGGCGACTAGTTGCTTACCACAATCCATACTCATTTCTTGGGAAGCAGCTAAGCTACATTTCCCGGCCACCTTTGTAGTTACACGTGGGCCTGTGATTGAGATCTAATCAATAGAATGTGGCACTAGGATTACCAGGCAAAATGCAGGATGCCCAGTTAAATTTGAATTTTAGATAAATAACTTAATTTTTTAGAATGAATATGTCCCCAATACTTCATGGGATATACTACTTATACTAAAAGAAAAAAGTGTCTGGAATTTAAATTTAACTGGATAAAATATAGAATGCCTGTCCTATACTTTTATTTGCTAAATCGGGCAATCCTAAGTATGTGTGAAAGTGACAAGCCCCACTCCCAGGAACAGCCCATGGAAGCCTGTCCTGTGTGCTGCTCTGGGTCCTTCCCCGTTTGAGCGGGATGGACAGAGACGATGCCCGGGGAGACCTCAGGAGTCACATACTGAAGATGGCAGGGCCACTGTCAGTCTGGGTTCCTGAGTCCATCCCTGAAGGGAACCACATGCCCACTCATTCTTCTCTCTGTTCTACGAGCAAGAAAGAAACATCTATTGTATCTGAGTCATGATAAATACCTGGTCTATTTTCTTTAGCAGTTAGTCTGCCCAGCCAATACATTTAATATGCAACAGTAACCACACATATGAAGTAGCAATTAATCCTTGCAACCTCCTCAAGCGGCTATCGTCCCTATTTTACTCATGTGGTCGGAGAGTCTCACAGAGTACTTTATCACTAATTTATTCTAATTATAATAATTATCAAGCTGGCTACTTTTAAATGCTCTTTGTGGTCATTTGTGAATTTCAATAATAAATAAATTCTCCTTATAATCTAGAAGTCCTCTCCCCCAGCTGGTGTGGCTCAGTAGATTGAGCCCTGGCCTGAGAACCAAAGGATCACCAGTTTGATTCCCAGTCAGGGCATATGGCTGGGTTGTAGGCCAGGTCCCCAGGAGGCGGTGTGCAAGAGGCAACCACACATTGATGTTTCTCTCCCTCTCTTTCTCCTTCCCTTCCCCTCTCTGTAAAAATAAAAAGTATTTAAAAAAATCTAGAGGTCTTCTTATTTTAGTGATCTTCCCTTTTACTTTTTATTTTTAAATTAGTTCATTGATTTGCGAGAAGGGGCTATCCAAAATATTCAAAGAGGACAAACTGAAAATTTAGTTTCGCTATTAGCCCTATTCCTTAGCCAACCAATTCCCTATCTGGGAAGCAACACCATTTCTGTGTGTGTGTGTGTGTGTGTGTGTGTGTGTACTTTTAGTTATATTCTATATTCTTCTTAAAAAAGATGCGCACGTCTTCTTTTTTAGCCCAAATGATAGCATACCATCAAGGGAAAAAAATGAAGACCGTCCATATAAGAAAAAAGTCTATTTTTTAAGAATATTCTGTAGCAAAACAGTCAGTCACACCATCATTACGTTTGACAGACTCAAAGACAGGAGGGGAGCGGGAAAGCTTTATAGCAGGGAAGAGGGAAGGCTCCAGGTGTGTCCCGATTGGAGGCTATTGGCCTAGAGGAGCTGGAGGTGGGCCAAGTAGAAGCAGGGCATCCTGCGTGATCAGTTTGGCCTGCTCTGGTTGGTCCTGAGTAGAAAGTGGGGACAAAAGGTAGGGAGGCTGGCAGTCATTAACCAAGGTGCGACCATTCTGAGCCAATTGCTTACAGAGGTTGTGGCTTGGCCTTCTGGGCTGGTTGCTGCCAGGGTTATAGGCCAGAGTGTCATTGTCATATATGATTCTGACCATTGTCTGTATATTCAGACTTTCACTACAAACACTTTCTACATCCTTTTTTTCCTATTTCTATGAGACTACAGAAATAATGGCTTTTTGGATATACAATTCTATGAATTTTAATGTAAGTGTACATTCATGAAATCATTATTTCAGTCAGGATTCAGAGCAGTTTTACCACACCCAAAATGCTCCCTCCTCTTGCTAGAGTAAACAAGACATCCCTGACTTTTCTATAGCAACTACCTACTGAATCTGTTACACCGTAAGATGCTGGCATCAATTAATTTCAATTCAACCAATATTAAACATATTTTGAACATTGAACACCTTGTTGACTATTACATAGTTGTAATAAATAGAAGAAAAATGTTATTAACTAGCACCAAATAGAGATATAGCTATTAAGAGTTGTGATTCCAGAAGTTTGGGAGGGGTTGGAGGTTTCAAGATCACCGTGGATGTGAGGAAGGATGAATAGGTATAATTTGAAGAGGATTAAGTGCCTCCACATATACATTTTATTTCATGAGCATAAACAGATCTGTGCAAATCTGTTCATTTTGCAGTTATATCAAATATTCTGGGTCATCCTTTGTGCTAAGTGATGGGATATGGAAATTAAAGTCACAGTCTCACCCCCAGGTGAGATTTACTAATTTACATTAGTAAGGAAGCCTGCCAATCAAACAAAATGAAAAACGGTGTGCTAAGTGCTATGACAGACACATGAAAATAGAGCAGCGGACTCAAAATATAGGGCAGAAGGTGTCAGGGAAGGATTCACATCTAAATTGAATCCTGAAGTATAGATAGAATTTAGTCAAAGAGGGAAATGGTAAGCATGGGAGGGTCCTCACAGGTCAGCGGATAAGAAAGTGTGAAGCGCTCAGTGAAAACGAGTGAACAAGGGCTATCAGGAAGTACCTTGTGTGCCGTGCTCATATTCTGGATTTTTCCTCCAGCAGCCATGGTGCTTTCAAACAGAGGGTCAGCATGACCCATGCCACTCAGGTAGAGTTAGGGGGTCCTTTTCCTGTGCCCTCACTAAATGTTCTACACACCTCGTTTTCAGAAATTATCTTGCTGAATACCCATTGTTCATAACTGAAAGGCAGAAGAGCATATAGGGATTAAGTCAGACAGGGGTTCAAATCCCCATTCTCAAATTTATTTCCTTCTTTCCAGCATTTATTTCCTGAGTTTCCTTGAGCAAACCACTTAACTTTTCTACATACCAAGTTCTAATCTGTAGGTTGGGCTCATTTGCATGTCACAAAGTCAGAGTAAAGATTAAATGTCATCACCAATGCAAAGTTCTTGCAATCTTATCTCCCCAGCTGACTGAATTCTTTGCATGTTGGTAGACCCCATCTATTAAGTGTCTGTCACAAAAGATGTGCTCAGTAAATATTTGTAGAATGACTACATAAATCAGATTCAGAGTTTAGAAAGATGAATTTGGGCTTTGGAGAAGAGATTGGTGAGATTAAGCTTGTAGATAAGTTTAGCCAGCAAAAAGATCACATTCATTTTAAGGAAACAGGTTAGTTTGTGAAACTGAAAGAAGCAGTTTTAGTTGTTATAAACAGCAATTAGCAGGAAATATCAAAATAATTTCCCTTGGCATTTTAATTCCATGTAGTAGCTGATTATAAAACATTTAAAATTATTACTAATAGAATAATAATACTTATAAAAGGAAGCATTACTTGAGAATTTACTACGTGGTAGGCACTGGGCTTAGTTTTTTATTTGGATTACCTCATTAATTCTCTCTACAACCCTAAGAGGTAGGTAGTGTTACCTGCATTTTACAGATGAGGAAACAGGTTTGGAGACACAGAGTAACCTGCCCAAGTTAATGAGATTCATGCACATTAACTAATGTGATCCAAAAAAAACATCTTTAGTGTACGTAAAAGGATAGGTGTGATGGTCAATTTTATATGTCACTGTAGCGAGGCTATGAGGCCCAGATGTTTGGTCAAAAACCAATCTAGATGTTGCTATGAAGGTGTGTTTTAGATGTGATTAACATTTAACTCAGTAGATTTATTTTTTATTTTATTGTTGTTCAAGTACAGTTGTCTACATTTCCCCCCAACACTTCCCCCCACCCCAGCCATCCCCAACTCCTACCCTCCATCCTAACCCCATTTGGCTTTGTCCATGTGTCCTTTATATATGTTCCTTGATGACCTTTCTTCCTACCCCTCCGTTATCCCCTCCCACTTCCCCTCTGTTTGCTGTCAGTTTGTTAACTTCAATGTCTCGTTATGTTTTGCTTGCTTGTTTGTTTTCTTGATTAGGTTCCACTTATAGGTGAGATCACAGGGTATTTGTCTTTCACTGCCTGGCTTATTTCACTTAGCATAATGCTCTCCAGATCCATCCATGCTGTCGCAAAGAGTGGGAGCTCCTTCTTTCTTCTTGCTGCATAGTATTTCATTGTGTAAATGTACCACAGTTTTTTGATCCACTCATTTACTGATGGGCACTTAGGTTGCTTCAGCACTTGGCTGCTATGCACATTGGGGTACACAGGTTCTTTTGAATTGAGATTTCAGAATTCTTAGGGTATAATCCCAGTAGTAGAATAGCTGGGTCAAAAGGCAGTTCCATTTTCAGTGTTTGGAGGAAATTCCATACTGTTTTCCACAGTGGCTTCACCCGTATGCATTCCCACCAGCAGTGTATACTAGCATTCCCTTTTCTACACAACCTCACCAGCACTTGCTGTTTGTTGACTTGTTTAGGATGGCCATTCTGACCAGTGTGAAGTGGTATCTCACTGTGGTTTTAATTTGCATCTCTCTGATGACTAGTGATGCTGATCATCCTTTCATGTCTCTGGGCCCTCTGTGTGTCCTTGGAGAAGTGTCAGTTCAGGTCCTTTGCCCATTTTTTAATTGGGTCATTTGTCTTCCTGGAGTGGAGTCATGTGAGTTCTTTATATATTTTGGAGATCAAACCCTTGTCTGAGGTATCATTGGCAAATATGTTTTCCCATACTGTTGGTTTCCTTTTCAGTTTGCTGATGTTTTCTTTAGCCATGCAGAAGCTTTTTATTTTGATGCAGTCCCATTTGTTTATTCTTTTCTTTATGTCTGTTGTTCTAGGGGACATGTCAGTGAAAATATTGCTGCATGGAATATCTGAGATTTTCCTGCCTATGTTCTCCTCTAGGACTTTATGGTGTCGTGACTTATATTTAAGTCTCTTATCCATCTTGAGCTTATTTTTGTGTATGGTGTAAGCTAGTGGTTGAGTTTCATTTTTTTGCATGTACCTGTCTGATATCCCAACAGCATCTTTTGAACAGGTTATTTTTACTCCATTTTATGCTTCTGCCCCCTTTGTCAAATATTAATTGGCCGTAGAGACTCAGGTTTATTTCTGAGCTCTCTATTCTGTTTCATTGATCTATGTGTTCTGTTCTTATGCCAGTACCAGACTGTTTTAATTACTGTGGACTTGTAATACAGTTTGATATCAGGTATTGTGTCCTGCCTACTTTGTTCTTCTTTCTCAAAATTGCAGTGGCTATTCAGGGTCATTTATGGTTCCATATAAATTTTTGAAATGTGTACTCTATATCTCTGAAATGTCATAGGTATTTTAATAGGGATTGTATTGAATCTATAAATAGCTTTGGGTAGTATGGGCATTTTGAACTAGTCAACCTCATAAGTGAATTTGGCAAAACAGCCAGATACGAAGTCAATATTCAGACACCAAAGTCATTTTTGTATGCAAACAATGAAATATCAGAAACATAAATCAGGAAAAAATTCCCATTTGATAAAACAACAAGAAAAATAAAGTACCTAGGAATAAACCTAACCAAGCAGGTAAAAGACCTGCACTCAGAAAACTACACAACACTGAAGAAAGAAGTTAAAGAATACACAAAAAAATGGAAGCATGTACCGTGTTCATGGATTGGAAGAATTAACTCGGTAGATTTTGAGTAAATTAGATTATACTCCATAATGTGGGTAGGAAACTTGAGAGGAGAAGACTGAGGTTCTCAAGGAAGAAGGACTTTTGCTTCCAAGTGCTTTCAGACTTGAACTGCAACATCAGCTTTCCTGGGCCTCCAACCTGCTTGCCCTGCAGCTTTCAGACCTGGCAGCTCCCACAGTCACATGAGCCAATTCCTTAAAATAAATTTTTTTGATTTTCTAAATAGGGTTATATATGATAATATGTAGTATATCTAATAAGATTACCTATCTATGGTGTGTGCATATATACATATGTGTATGTACATCATATATATCTATTATAGACATATTACACAATAGGATATGTATAATATAATATGTAAACATGATGTGTGTATATATGTGTGTATAGCATACACATATGTTTTATATATATCACATACACACACATACCATATAAATATCCTATTGGTTCTTTTTCTCTGGACATCTCTGACTAGAATGGATATTATTACCCCATTTTACAGATAAGGAAACTGAATCTTCAGGTACCACAGATAATAAAGATTTGAGTTTATACTTTGAAATTATTTCTTTCTGATTTCAGATCTGGGGCATACCATTGATTTCTATATGATGTTCCATTTACTTTCCAATTTATTTTTGGAAAAGTAGGAAATAAAGGAGATGTAAATAAAGGAACATTAATAGGAAAAGGGAAGAAATTACAGAGAAAAAGAGGGCAGGAAGTGTAGAAAGCTATAAAACAACTACCTTTGGAACTACTATATGGAACTACTGTAAAGGACACATGGAAAAAACCAAGGGGGAGGGTGGAAGCAAGGGAGGGAGGTGGGTTTGGATAGGGTGGAGGGGAAGGGTGAAAATGCAGACAACTGTAATTGAACAACAATAAAGTAATTTAAAAATTAAAAAGAAAAAAAAAATAAAACAACCACCTTTAGTTTCCTAAAGATGGTACAGTTGTTTGCCTGGCCTCTAAGGTGGCTATCACTTGGTATGTTGGGTGCCATGAGCCACATTCCGTGGCGATCAGTCGGTCCTCTTTTATCCTGTCAGACGTATCCCCGTCAGGCCCACAAATGGTCCCATTAGTACTCGTCATATCGTCTTGTTTACTTTCTTTGAGGCACTCAATAATCTCTCATTATCTTATGTAATAGCTTGGTTTACTTCCTTGTTGAATTACTCCCTATTTAGAATGTACACTCTATGAAGGCAGAGACATTTTCTCTTTTCACTTAATGCTTATCTTTAGTTTTGAGCACATTTTAGAAGCTGAATGAATGAATGAATGAATGCCATGTTCATCCTCACCTTTCTGTCTTTACTCCCTCTGTTTTCTTTATTGCCTTCCTAATAGTATACATCCCTCAAAACCCAACCGGAGCTCCCATATGTCCCGAAGCCTTGCCTGCTTATATGTCCCAGCCACTCCTGCCTTCTTTCAGTGCCTCAAGCATACATTGCTCTTCTGTGTTACCTAGTGCTCTTCCCTTTGCCTAGAATGCATTCTGACTTCTCTCCTCCCTTTGCTCAGCCAAATCAACTGGAACATCCTTCTCCAGGAAGCCTTCCCTGACATTCAATATTAGGTTGATTGCCTCTGTTATATGTTGTTGTACTCAAATAATGCCATTTCACTCAACATTGTTTTATTGTTTTATTTTTTAACACTGATAAGAAAAAAATAATTACTCCCCAGTCAGGGCCACTGTCTGTGTGAAGTTTGAATGTTCTCCCCACATCTACGTAAGGTTTACTCTGGGTCCCCTGGTTTCCCAGGTCCCAGAGATGTACATGTGAGGGGAATGGGTGTGTCTGCATTGTCCCAGCCTGAGCGGAAGTGGGTGCGGGAGTGAGTGGCCCTGAGATGGAAGGGCATTCAGGCCAGGGTGTGTTCTTGCCTCCTGTGTTTCAGGGGCCGACTGGCCATCTGGGACCCTGATCTGGAATGAATAGATTGGAAAATCATTATCTTATTTGTTTTTATTAGTCTTTGTTAAATGTATGTGTAGTTCACTTTTATTTCAGTGTTTAATATTAAAAGTGATTGGAGCTTTTATTTAGAAGTTTGGTGATGTTTTTGTGGCCAAGAATAAATATGCCATTGGAACTTAACTCTTGTCTATACCCATTAGCTTGGGGTAAAATTGGTCTCATTATACAGGGGTGAGCAAAGGTGGGTTTACAGTTGTGAGCATGCAAAACACATTTATTCTTTCTTTCTATTTTTTTACTGAGAATTGTTTTTTTCTCACAGTTCATTCTTGTATTATTATTATGAATTATTGTATTATTTATTTATATTACAACTATAAACCTACCTTGGCCCACCCCTATACATAGATTTGCTTAAAATCAGTTTCTAAAACCTGTTGAAGATGCAACGTGATGACTTAGTGTAGTTTCTACCCTTCTATGTCTTTATGATTCTTTTTGCTTTGTGATGGTCAATACTCTTAAAATAACTTTCTATTTCCCACTTTTAAAAGAATTTGTCCAGTGTACACCTCACCCACTATATTTTAAATAACATAAGAGCAGTTCTGTTTCCATCCTTTTGCGGCTACGTGTCCACAGTAACAAACACTTTGTGCCTACAGTATAAATGCTGTTTCAGAAATATCTGTTGGTTGAATGACTAGAGAGTGTCAATTATCTGTCCATTTTCAGAATTCTATGAACACTATGTGCTCAGTGATAGAGAATAAAAATAGGTAACAATTAGTTGGTGATTACTATGTGTCAGGCATTTCTCTAGATGCATTCCGTGTCCTAACTCATTTAATTCTCACGAAACTCCAAGAAGCAGGTACTATTGTTATCCTCCCTATTTCACAAAAAGAAGCCAAGGGATGGGGGTTGTGATACTTGCCAAAGGTTGCGTGACAGACTTGAGATTCCAACCCAGACCATCTGCTCCAGAGCCGAACCTTCACCTGGTGCTCTCGTGCCTGCTGTCTTGTTGGGCGGCAGTCAAGAGTTTAAGGAGATAATTGTGAATCTGAATTGTATTATTTTAGTTCATTTTTTATTCCTTTATTCTGAGTATTTTTCGTTAAACAAATATTTGTTGAATGCCAGGTTCTGTGTCAGGTATTGGAGACACAGTGGTAAACCAGGCCCACGTGATCCCAGCCTCCACCAGTACTCCAGTACCTTGTTGTGGTTTTCAAATGTGGCTCACATGGGAACCACTTAGGGTTCTCTAGCTGACTTTATGTAGTTTGCTGGCCTGGCATCTGAGCCTCCACCTGTTTTAAACTCTGCAGTTGATTCTAGCATGTAGCCAGGGCTGAGAACCACCTCTTCAGTGCTTGGTGCCAAACCTATTCAATGTCACAATCCCCTGAGAAAGTTATTTAAATCCAGAGTTCTTCCCCACCTCCCTGAGCTAATGGCTTGGAGCCTCTGAGAGTGGAATCCAGGAATCTGTGTTTTTAAGAGCTCACTTTATGATTCAGTGCAGTTGGCCAGCATGCCCACATTTCAGGGCCTTCGGAGCAATTGCTGTCAGTAAGACTTAACAGCTGATGAGAAGACAGAGCTTACCAATGGCTATGGTAGTCTGAGCTGCATTTATTAACCATATTGCTGGGAGTGGTCTTGAAGGGAGGATAGGAGTTAGGTATGTGGAAAGGAGTAGAGGCTTTTACTCATGGTATATATTATAAACATACTTTATTATATAGTGTTTTGTTTTAAACAAGTTTATGCTGTAGCCTTTCTACTCAAAATCTGGTCTGGGAGTATGTTAGAAATACAGCATCTTGTATTCCACCCCAGAACTGGCATTTTAAACAAGACCTTCAGACAATTTTTTATGTACATTAAAGTATGAGAATCATAGTTCTCTGTCAACCTTAGCTCTTCCCACTCACCCAAAATACTTTAGATTCTTGAGGAAATAGGGCATGACTTATTAGAATAAAATTTATAGAAATAGTTTAGGTACACATTATTTAACCCACTCAACTCTGCACAATACATTATTGTTATACCCATATTTCAGAAATGTAAATTGAAGTTTAGAGAAGTCAAGTGGTACTTCAAGACTAGCAGTCTTTCTACTCTAAGACGAGGATTTATTTTATACTTCACTTTCCTCCCCAATATTTAACACCATAATAACCATAAGATTTGGGGTTCCTAAAATTCCTAAAAATCATAGATTCTTGTAATAAGTTGGAAGTAGCCTGAGAAGTAATGTTATTAAATTCTGTCACTTGAAGCTGAAGAAACTCTGGACCAGAACGTTTAAGTACCCTGCTCAAGGTCACAGAGCTAGGTTGTGAACCATACGATGAAATAACATCCCCGTTCTGTCTGGGGCTCTTCCCTTTACACTTTGGCACCTAACTTCTCATCATTCTTATTCCTGCTAATGCTTTGCTTTCCCTGTTACAACGTAGCTTCTTAGAATAGTCTGATTTTTAAGCCCATGCTAAGACAGTCAAATAAGCACTTTGGGTAGAAAAGTTTTAAAATGTACCTGGGTAGAAAATTACCTACAATGAACTGTAGTTAGAGTCACTGTGTGGTTTCCATTTATTGCACAGATGCGGGAGGACAGGGTCTCCCTTGTGTAAGGGTGTCAGATCCTGAGCCCTTCTCAGCCCCGCTGTTTGATGAGCTCAGCCACCTGGGTTCTTGCTGGCGTCTTCATTTCTCATCAGAATGTCTTCTGGACCCGAACAAATGGTGAGTCTTTGGCCTCCTTCTAGCATGTAGACAATTGTAGTAATAACTGTTGTTTTCAGGGAATAGACAGTGCTCTCATTTTTGTTCACCTCTGATTCTGACTTGTCATTAGCATCACAGATGTGTCAAGGGGATGGTAATTGCCTGAAATAACAAAGGCTGCCTTGGCTGGCTATCCACATTCAAGTGTTAGGCCGAGTCTTCAAAATCTTTCAGGAAGTTGCCCTCCAAATCAGAGCCTGATTCGCAGTTTATACAAATTCTTTCATTTCAAATTTTGTTTTCTCCATCTTCCTTTCTTTCCTTAACGCAAATTTTTTAAGCAATCACCTTGAAAGGGTCACGTGCTCAAATTCAAGATCAAAATGAGACGAGTTGCTTGCTCATTTGCTTTGTACTTGTGCAATTCTTTACGCTGGTCTCTTACTTCACTGGGGTGTCCCTCCACAGCTAGCAAAACCCTTCGCAGATTTATAATGAGTAGTTTGACATTCCACTGCTTTCCTTTAACCCAAGATGAAAGCCCTTAATATTATTCTAATTGGATTAAAAAAAGAGGGACGATCTTCGTGACTAAATAGGGAACAAGGTCATTATTACTGATTTCTCTGCTAAAAGTGTCACATACCTCAAACGACTGCTTGAAGCTTTTGGTCCTAATCTTTCTGGGTAAAACCCCGTTTATCCAAGGAAAAATCCAGTTCTGAGCTTCTGCATGAGAGTGGGGGAGTGGTCGACTCTTACATTTATTACTGACTACCAAAATACAGTGAAAGCCAAGGAGCACTTTGAAACACTGGAGATTAGGTCTACCCTTTCTGAGGATTTGCTACTCGAGCGGCAGGGGTGTAGGGGAGGAAGAAAAATTCCTGTTAGCTGGCCAGTCCACAGGAGGCCAGTCATGCCAAACTGAAGATATGAAGGAGGATAAAAATGGAAAGAAAGCCAAACAGTGTGCAGAGCGGGGAGGAGGGTGGCTGGTTTCAGGCATGCTGGGATACTGGAGGTGATTGGCTCGAATTTAGATGAACCCTCCAGAGCCCGTTTGGAACATGTCAATCTGCTCCACACTCAGTCCAGCCAGCCTGGCTATCTGGTGCCCCAGTCTGCAGGAGATTCAAAGCAACCAGTTGGGAAGCACGAGAGGGGCTGTTGGAGGCAGGCAGCTGACAGGAGCCAGAAAGAACACTGCCAGCTGTCAAGGCAGAGAGCGGAAATCAGTGGCAGGCAGGCAGAGGAATCTAAAAAGGACAAAAGTCACGTGGCAGACAGTGTTAGAAGAAAGTCCAATGATTAAGGCTCCTAATGAAGACTCAGAGACTTCAATAAATATTATTTCCATGGTAGTCTGTCTTTTTAGAGAAAAATGTAGCGTTTTTAAGAAATGCTTTAAAATGAAGTGTCTTGATGCGTAATGGGAACATTTTTATGTATCTGGAGCTGTCATTGCCATGTTCTTCCTGACCCTTTTCTCCCACTCTCAACAAATCGTGTCTGAGTTCACGGTCCACGCCAGGCACTGTGAAATGAGCTAAGGATGTCGAACACAGTAAGAAATGGTCCCTGCCCTCATGTTGCTGACGGTTTAATGTTGAGGCCACATAATTAACGTTTAATAAATAAAATTTACTGAGTAAGGATCATTCCATTAGCATACAGAAAAGGCAAATGTGTGCTGTGAAGGACAGAGACTGCACGGGAGAGTCTCGGCTGAGACTGGGGAGGCAGGAGCTGAACCACATGGGGCCCGGTGGGCCTGGTCAAGGGTCCTGTCTTTACTTCAATGTCCAAGGAAGGTTAACCTGATGAATTTTTCATCTTCAGAGGTCACTTTGGCTGCCTTATGGAGGTTGAACTGGTAGAGAAATGGCGGTGAGCAAGTGGGTGGGGAGAGGGTCATTGTAATTCAAGTGAGCGATGGCAGTAGTTTGTTTTAGGACAAGGGTGAGACAGAGTGAGCTAGGCAGATTAGAAGATAATGATGAAAATTAGTGACCAGTTTCATTTGGGGAGCGAGGGAGAGAGGATCCTAAGGATGACTCCTTGGTTTCCGGCCTGCACAAGAGAGCAGTGGTGCTGGGTCACACAGAGAGGGAGCTCTTAGGAGAGGATTCAGTCTGGAGATGTGAGCTTGTCAAATTTGAGAGGTCCTTGAGACACCTTTCTCAGTCCTGAGGCCTCACATCAGTTATCGCCACTTCTCGAACCCTTTGTCCAAGTGCTGTCCACCTCCAGCCTGGACCAGATGCTGCGGGTTCCCTTACTGAGCCCTGGGTACCTCTGTTCTCTCTATGTCCTAATTGGAATGCGAATTCTCTGGGGGAAACCATAATAGATTGTTTCCTTTTGTGCAGCCCCGTTTGTGCATCTAGTAGCGGCTTAACAAGTATGTCTTGAATGCGTGAAGAGAAATGACTACCTCCTGGTGAGCTCTGCTCGTAGAATTTCAGAGATGAGGATCTGAGCCACAGAGACCCTGGTAACCCCTCTCAAGTGCACGTGGCTGGTGTATTGGAATTCCGACTCAGGTCTGTTGGGTGAGCTCTGACAGCCTTTATTCAGGTTCACAGGGGAGCTGTGTCCGTCAGGGGCCAAACAGAAGGGCATATTTAAATTAGGGTTTAAGTAGGCACTACTTACAAAAATGTGGGTGAAGTGTAGAAAAACACAAGGGATAGTGCAGTAAACTGGAGAGTGTCTGTAGACCTGTTCCTTCCTTTGGTTCTGAAAGATGGTAGAGAGTCCAGTAGAGATGGTCGCATTGAGAGGAGCCCTGGTCCTTGGTAGTAGGGACAATTGGCCTGAGGTGACACCTCCAGAGAGGAATCAGGGAGCCCCAAGCTCATTCTTCCCTGTTTTCTTGTTGGGACTCCCCACTTAGCTGAAGCCAACAGAAAGCCAGAGGGACCCCCCAGTGTAGTCTACACAGTCCAACACCCAGGGCGATGGGTGGGCAGAGGAGCACGGGGAGGGCGGAGAGTGGCTCTGGGAGGTGAGCAGGTTCTCGTCCAGCACAGAAGGTAACAGATACGCTAGGCACTGGGCGCCGAATATACTCTTTGCCCAGTGAGTCTAGACAAAAGACAAGAAATAGAGTTTAATAAACTCATACTCAATGTATAGTGTTTTGATGAAGAATTCCTAGCTGAGAAACAGCAGGCTGTTAAGGACAGAGCACTGGAATCAGATGATAGTTTTTGATTACTTGCTCTCTGTGGGTAAGTCTCTTTCAGTCTCTTCTTGCTACAAACAGGAATATGACTTGCCTACGTGAGAGAAGTAGGGAAGGGACCAAAGTGGAAAGTACAAGTGAAAATCCCCTCTAAGATGAAAAGCACTGTGTACAATTTACTGTAGTAAAGCAGAAAAGAAACTAGAAATGCTAGTTTCTAGCTTATTATGCAAGTTAATCTGTGTCTTCGTTTCCTGATTAGCAAAAATAAGTGATAATTTATATACCATAAACCTTTTTATGAAGATTAAATGAGATGATGCTTTAACATGTACTATTCACCCAGGGGATTAAATGAGATGATATGCATAAGGCTTCAACATGTTATATTCACCCAATGAAGGATTATTATTATTTTATACCAATTTCTCATTCCCAACCCTCAGTCACTAAGTTCCCTGAAAATGATTGTACTTTATACACTTCTCTCTGTATTTCTCCTAGAATCCATTGTAAGATTACCTCCACCTGGCCATGGCTTCTCAGGGGGGAAGTGACCTTACTTGGCACTTAAAAAATGTCTGTGCTTAGTAGACATTCACATTGTACTTCTATGCACCCTAGACATTGTGAAAATATTTTGCAGGGGACACCTAGATAAGCCAGGACCTGCTGTTGTTCAAGCTAACTAGGGCAGGGCCATTAGAATTGGAGCATTCCTCTATGTGTGGCTGTTTGTAGTAACATGTCACTTTTTGTGATAATACTTGTTTGGAATAGTATGTAATAAATGTGTCCATGCTATATAGCTGGGGGCATGTTGGTCAGAATTCTCGATGCTAAGTAGAGAACAAAGTAGGAGAGTGGTTTCAGGGAAGGAGAAGAGAGGGCGCATGGATTTTCTAACTGAGGTTGAAAATAGCAAGTAATAAATTACTAAGAAGTGGTACTTAGGAGCCCAAAACATGAACTGGAGCTGGTGAGTAAGGAATTTAGCTCAGACACAACATTTAAGGAAGCTGCCAAAAAACTCAGTACTCAATATAAGTAATATTTTAATGCAATATTAAAAAAATCAAATCAACAAACTACAGCCCACTGGCCAGCTCCTGATTTTGTGAATAAGGTTGTCATGGAAACAGGGCTGGGATTAGGATGAGGCAAGTAAAACAGGGTTGCAGAGTCAGGGTCAGAATCTGTCTTTATTTAAAACTTAGATGCTGTGCCTATTACAGTTTTTTTTCCATTAATTTTAATTTTTAAAAAGTTGCTTTAAAATAGCATTTATCTTGGTTAACGAGTGGATCAGAATCTGTCTTTATTTAAAACTTAGATGCTGTGCCTATTATAGTTTATTTTTGGCATTAATTTTAATTTTTAAAATGTTGCTTTAAAATAGCATTGATCTTGGTTACTGACTGTTCTTGGTGCCCCTTAAATTTTGTGCCCATGGAGAGGGCCTCACTTGCTTCACCCTTTTGGCGGGTATATATTTTACATGCCAGAAATTTAACCTATACTGTCTTATTTAGTCCCCTCCATATTCTTGACAGATAGCTATTGCTATCTTAGTGCTTTACATGAGAAAACCAGCTACGAGAGAAGAGTGACTTGTTAAAGGCGCATGTCTGATTCCACAACTCATCTTTCCCACCCAAAGGCATGACTGACTCTACATGCTTCCTGACACCTCCACCACCCAACCCAGAGCTGGACTCTCTGCCTCGGTGTCATCTGCAACAGGTAATTTTCGGTCTTTCCCCTCCCTGTGTCTGCCAGACAGCACTCTGTGGGCCAGAGAAGAACGACGCACTTTGCTCTGCTGTCTACTCTGTGGCAGCTGGAAGGAAACAGCCGCTCCCCTTAGCTGCAGCATCGTGGCTGCTGAAGAAGGAAAAGAGGCAGCTGTTCCTGCCAACACAGGCTGTGCTCCGGACCCCAGTGGCCAGCAGCAGGCTGGGCTGACGCTCAGCCGTCATGTTGGTTTTGCGGTTGGAAACTAGGTTCTACTCTGAGGAGGCTGACCTTAGAGTTGATCCTTTTGATTCTTCCTGAGTTCAGTGGTGCACGGCTGTGCTCTTCAGGGCCCCCACGGTCAGGACATGGCTGAGGGATCTTTGTTTGCTCAGGGGTATGCCGGACTTCTAAAGTAGGGAGACTCACAAAACCGTGACAGGCTTCCCGTTGAGAATTTATTTGACTATTCCCTTAAATAAACAAAGACAGTGGGAAAACAAAGCCTGGGAGACCCCCTGTGGCAAGATTCTAGAAGCAGGTCTAATTTCTAGTACATCTAAGACTGACGAAGATGGACGGGTAACAGCTGGTGTGAGAATCAGGTGCTGCCATATAAAACAGAGTTGCACCCGAGAGAGGTAGGTCCACTCTTCTCCTTTAGTTTCTGTTTCATTCTGGGTCGCAGACCCGGGATTTTATGAACCAGAAACATTATGTGTCCATCTATTATGGACTGCACTTTTGTGTCCCTGTCCCCCAACCCCGCCCCCATTTACATGTTGAAATCTTAATCCTTCATATGATGGTTTTAGGAGAGGGGGCCTTTGGGTTGTACTTAGGTCATGAGAGCGGAGCCCTCTTGAATCTATTAATGGGCCTTTATAAGGAGATCACTTGAGACCTAAGAGCTTGTTCTTGTCCTCTCTCTCTCTCTCTCTCTCTTTCCTGTGTAAAGATACATAGAGAAGACAGCCATCTACAAACTAAGGGCAGGGGATTTGTTGGCACCTTGATCTTGAACTTGCTAATACCCCAAAACTGTGAGAGATAAATGTTTGTTGTCTAAGCCACCAGTGTTGGTATATTTGTTATCGCAGCCTGAACTAAGTGAGCACTCCTCTTCTAAATGGGTACTATTTTGAGGTAGTACAAATATCGTTCCCTTCTGCTTATATCTTTTGACCACTCTTTTTAGACTAATGCTCAGAAAATAGCTTCTCAGAAAATAGGGAGAGGTAGATGCTGAGAGCAATGCTTTATGCACATAAGGTGTTCAATATATATTTGCTGAATGAATGAGTAAATGATTCGAAGAGAAGTTGGCCCCACAGTGAAGTGCAGTAGATGGGGGCTGAGGCTGGAGATCATGCATGGTAACACCAGGCAGTTCAGATATTTACATAAACTGAGTGATGAGTGTGGAAGGAGTGTTGCTATGATCCCTTCTTAGTCCAGCAGAAGAACGCTAGAAAAAGCAGGTCAGAAACAAGAAGTTGTGATTGCATCTGTTAATGAGCAATGGATCCCACTAGTACTTAAGTGGATGTGGATGAAGCCAACACCACTGTACATCCTGCCAAAGGCAACCAGGAGCCTATGCATGAAAAGCAAAACCAAAAAACCCAAATAAGCAAAATCCCTCAAATTTATAAAAACAGGGAAAGAGGCCTTTGACCTAAAGACTCAGACACAGAGTATACCTATGTAAATGACTTAATATGGAAATCCCCTGAAATATTTGGAAAACTTTTGAAAAGGTCTTTGAGATATAATAAGACGTGACCTCTCCAGAACGGGAGCAGAGAGATAGGAGAGAGAACGTGTTAAGATTCCCTAAAAGATGAAGGCAATTTGTAATGACACAGGAGAGGGATGAAGATAAGATGAGGAAGAATCACAACAAAAACAAACTTGAAATACACACTGAAGAAAGGTCTGTTTCTTAATGAAAGAAATAACATAGAAGCAAAAATCAAGGAATTGTATAACAGAATAGAATTGAGTCCAGGACCTGTTTCTTGGGGGGAAAAAGAACATTTAAAGTCAAACATTTGAAAGTCTAATAAAGAAGAGAGAGAAACCCAAATGGACAAACGCTGAAATGAGAAAGGGGTTGGAATAAAAAAGACAGCAAGTTTAAATTTTGGAGAACATGCAACGTAAAACTTACAACAATAAATTGGAAAATTGATGAAATGGGTTAATTTTGCCTGAGAAAAATGTCTTATTGAATTGACTCAAAACAAGTAGAAAACTTGAGTAGATCAATAACTGAGGATTAAGTGGACAAGTGTTATCGAAGAATTCTCTTGCTAAAGGTTCAGACAGTTTTAGACGGTTTAAAACTGAGGAAACAAATGACTCTTTGTAATATACTTTTATTACGTTTATTACATAAACTACATGAGAGTTTAGAAAAACATGGAAACAAATTCTTTTATGAGGTTGTGTTTGCTTATCTGCACTCTGACAAACACAGCACATGCAAAAATGAAAGCACTTTTTAAAAGGATTTAAATTAAAACCAGCAGGTTGAACTTGAAACGCACGTTCAGCAAGTCATCTGTCATTTATTATAAGAATGCAAGGTGACTTAGCAGCAGGTCATTCATAAGTCAATTCCTCATACTAAGAGTTGATAGAACTATGTGAGGATCTCAAAAAACTGAGATGTCGTTGATAAAAATTAATATCCAAAGCTCTTAAAAACAGAGGGTGTCAGGAAACTTCTTACCAGAAAATAAAACCTATCTTAAACCAGTGAGTATCATTCTTTGACTGAATGATTTATTAAACAAATCTTTATTGAGTATCTACTATGTACCAGGTAATTTTTAAGCCAGTGGCAATACATTAGTGGGGGAAAAAAGACAAAACCCCTGCCCTCCTGGAACTTAAATTAGAATGAAGCGCTGTTTAATACAAGAGGCAAATAGCTAACACACAGAGCAGGCTGATATTTGTAAGCGCTCAGAGGGAAGTAGAGCGTGAAAGGGGAATAAGGAACGTCGAGTGGGAGGTAATGAAATTTCAGATCTGATGGCCAGGAAGGCCTCACCGAAAGGTGATCTTGGAGTAAAAACTTGAAGAAGGTGAGGGAGGGAGACAAGTGGGCATCTGGAAAAAAATGCATTCGAGACAGAAAGAACACAACATGTGATGGACTGAGAACAGTATGAAATGAGGTCTTTAGGGGCCCAGGCTAAAGGGAGCGGCAGGGAGATGGAAGCACAGGGACAGATCATGGATGAACTGTAGGCCTTGGAATGGTTATAAATCCTGCTTTCAGTTAGATGGGCCATTGGGGGAGGCTGACATCAGGCCCCTGGCCTGCTGCATATTAGGTTGAAGGGGCTGTGAGCAAAGACAGGGAAAGTTGGAGGGGCTTTTGCAACAATCCAAGCAGTCTGTGGTAGGGGCTTGGACAAGGGTGGTAGCAATGGTGATGATGAGAAGCCATAGATCCTAGATTTATTCTGAAGATAAGACCAGGAAGAATTTCTGAAGCATGGGGTGTGGGGTAGGAAAAGAAGAGTTGAGGATGATGCTAAAGCTTTGTACAACTTGACATAGGGAAGTCTGTGGGGGGAGCTCGCTTGGCGGAAATATCAGGAACTCTGCTTTGGAAGCTGTAGTCTTGCTGCAATGGTTAGAGCTTACGTGCGGATGTCTGTGCAGCCAGCCATTCGGAGGAGAGGTCTGGGCTGGATCTAGGGATCTGTGCGTTATCAGCAGACTGATGTCCCTGAGTGACACGGTCACACTAACGACACAGCCAAGGTAGGGTGAAACTCTCGAGAAATTTTCACTCAAACCAGAGACAAAATGCGTGCCCTTTTAACATTATTAGTTAGTAAGATTCTGGACGTAGTCTTAAAAGATATTAAAAGTATAATTATTGGTTAGTAATTAAAATTTTAAACAACACTATTTGTTTGGTTCCATGACCATGTCTATATTCTTGTACTTCCTTTCACCTCTCTGAGTCTTTTCCGTCTCCTTTGGGGTCCATCTCACTGGTGAATGAGTGTGTGATAGGTCCACAGAATAAGCTTGCAATTGTCTTTGTTTTCACTAGTGTATAGAAGGGTGGCACTGAGACTCTGGAGTGGTCCCTATTATCTCCAACAAGGGAATATGAGCTTTAAAATCAGCCATTTCCAGGGCCACAGTCCAGCTCTGCATTTTGTGAGTTTTGACCTACATTATTCTCTTAGCCCCATTTTTCTGATCTGAACTCTAATACATCAGCAGTAATAGCAATGCTATCTATTTCTCAAGGACGTTGCAAAGAGTAAGTGAGACATTATATGTAAATAGGGAGGTTCTTGGTAGCTCATAAAAGATCTATAAATGTTGTTTAAGTAGATATGAAAATGAATAAACTGTCCTAGGACTTGAAGGATGCAGTCCTATTGACAGATACTGATGTGTTCACAAGATGATAACAGAGTATATTACTTACAATAAGACATGATGTGGACCCTCTCCAAGCTGTACTCTGTCTTGTGCCTTCTTTGAAACTTAGAGCTCGTGTCCCTAAGTGGGGGCTTCCCAGCATCCTGCTCAGCTGGTGCATCAGAGGGTCTGCGGAGGAGAGGAGCAATGGAGCCTGCTCCTTGAGGGAAATCTTCCCTTTTCCTTGGAATTTTATGGCTAACAATGCCTGTGAGTCTCAGCTCAGATTGTGAGTCTCCTGAGCAGACATAATGTTTCCCTGAGTCTTTCAGGATTTTAATTAGGTGCTCTGCACCACATGGTGCATACACACGTCTGGGGCATATAACACAAAGACGTAATTGGAACTGGGGCAATCTGAGTCTTCCTCGGGGTCGTTTGCCCAAGATCCTTCAGTGTTTAAGATGAAGGAAGATAGCAAAGTCTGCTGATAATGGAGGCTGCACATTTATTTATTCATTCAACAAATACTTAGCACTGTCTGGCCAAGGGCAGGTTACCAAAATATTTCTGTGTTGACAGCCTACTTCATCAAGGATTTTAGAAGATAGATTTTCCTTTGACACATCCAGCCTGAGCCTCATGGCTGGGATAACAGAGTGTTTGCTGTTCTCCAACATCGCTGCCCACTCCCGCCTGAGGGCTGGCAATGACACGGCCAGGCCCTGCAGACCACCTACCCCACGCCCTCATTCCTGCAGCTCTATACGTGTACCAGTGCGTGGTCTATCTGTTTTCCAGCCCAAACTACAGACTGTGTGTGGTGTCTCTATGTTTTCAGTGCTCATTTCATGTGTTAACACTGCTGACTTGAATTTGAAGCAGTGATGAATTTGCTAAAGAAAAATGGGCATTTGATTCATATCTGTGCATATGTGTGTGGGTCTGGAATAACTGCATGATTTTGCTAGTTTCTTTTTAAATTTTCACATGTGACTGTCTTTGCGATCCCAACTAGCATGATGCTGTTCATGAGCCTGGGTTACAGTATAACCTCAGAATGTTTGGTACGTCCTGTAGTTAGTTACCCACTCTCCTAGGGGTACATTGAGCTGCATGGTTCATACATGGTAGGTAGACATATCTATTTAATGGATAGATCAAAGATTAATGAAATTTTATATTACCTTTATTTAATTTTTCAATTACAGTTGACATTCAATATTGTATCAGTTTCAGGTATACATTGTAGTGGATAGACATTTATATAACTTATGAAGAGATCTCCCAATAAGTCTAGTACCCACCTGGCACCATACACAGTTATTACAGTATTATTGAGTATGTTCCTTATGCTTTACTCTATATCCCCATGCCTATTTTGGAACTGCTAATTTTCACTTCTTAATCCCTTCATCTTTTTCACCCAGCTCCCCAACACCCCCTCACTGGGCAAGCATCAGTTTGTTCTCTGTATCTATGAGTTTGTTTCTGTTTTGTTTGCTCATTTATTTTGCCTTTTGTATTCCACATATAAGTGAAAAGAGGGGTAAGGAGAGTGAGAGAGGGGATATGATGGTTGTGGGGATGGGTGGATAGGATGGCAGGAAGTGATGGCAGAAGCTCCCAGTTAGAGGGTGAGGGGACAGAAAGATTTTTCTAGTGTTTCGAAGTCACATCTCAGATTGCTGAGATTGTAAAACCTGGATTAATGGAGAAGTGTAGTCTCAGGTTTCTGGGATTCTCATATATTAATCATTGCAATTCGAAGTCTAGGATTCTAGGACCTTAAGAGGCCATGTTATGTAATTTTAAGATGCAACTTTCACTAGAACATTGTCTCTATTCATGGACCAAGTGTGGAGTGCTTAGCAGTTGGCAGGAACTTGCAGGTCTACAGCTCCCAGGGCACTTGCTGTTCGATGGATGGATCAGCAACTCGAAAAGGGTAGGGTGGATATGAAAGTGCTCTAAAAGCAACTTTTGTGCTACCTGGAACCAGTTGACTTGGGCAATTACCAGTACTGATACTCCACCGCTGTTTTCTGAGCACCACCACTATGTGCCAATTTTCACATATTTGCCCTAATTCATGCTGCCACAACCTGATAAATGAGAAAGCTTTTAGGTGAAGAAAATGAGTAAGTTAGGTGGCCAAGGTCACACACTTGGTAAACTGTAGAGCTAAGAGTCTTCTGTACTGCGTTGCCTCTTACGTTTACTTAGTCCAGGATCACATTGGGCTGCCAGACATTCTGTGTCTGTTCACCAGCCAGAATGGAATATGGGTTAGGGGAAGATTTGAAGAAGTTTCTATGCATATTCCATTGTCATTCTGTTGCATTAAATTAGCAACCACTAAGATGCTAGGCAGTGCTAAACACTTAATGTGGATTATTAATATGGATTAATATGATACAAGTGCTACAGCCTAATGTAGAAACCAACAGATAGACAAACTCACAACTGACACTCTGAGGGAAGTAAAATGTGATTTTTAATCATATCCAGTAAGTGGCAGAACTTGTTGGGAGGTAATTCTCCATGAGTCTCTCATGTTTCTCTTCATTTCATTCTAATTAAATTCATTGGTTAAAATTATATAGGTTTCACCCTGGCTGGTGTAGCTCAGTGGATTGAGTGCAGGCTGGGAACCAAAGGGTCCCAGTTCGATTCCCGGTCAGGGCACATGCCTGGGTTGCAGGCCAGGTCCCCAGTGAGGACCATGTGAGAGGCAACCATACGTTGCTGTTTCTCTCCCTCTCTGTCTCCCTCCCTTCCCCTCTCTCTAAAAAATAAATAAATAAATAAATCTTTAAAAAAATTATATAGGTTTCAAGTATAGATTTCTATGACACGTGATCTGTGTATTGCATTGTGTGCCCACCACCCGAAGGCAAATCATCTTCTGTCCCCACGTATTTGGCCCCCTTTACCCTCTACTACTCCCTGCCCCTTCCTTCAAGTAACCACTGTACTCTTCTCTGTGCGTGTCTCTGAGTTTCAGTTTTATATCCCCCATATGAGTGAAGTCATATGGTTCTTAGCTTTTTCTGACTGAATTATTTTGCTTAGCATAATATTCTCAAGATCCATCCATGTCACAAATGGCAGTATTTCATCCTTCCTCATGGCTGAGTAGTAGTCTGTTGTTTGTACCACGTCTCTTTGGTCGGAGCTTCTATCAAAGGACGCTTTGGTTGTCTCCGTGTCTTGGCCACCATGTGAATACTGCTGCAGTGAACATAGAAGTGCATATATCTTTGCAAATAAATGTTTTCGAGTTTTTCAGGTACATACCCAGAAGAGGGATTGCTGGGTCATGTGGTAACTCTATTCTTAACTTTTTGAGAAACTGCCATAGTGTTTTCCATAGTGTCTGTACGGTTCACATGCCCACCAGCAGTGAATGAGGGTTCCTTTTTCTCCACAACTTCTCCAACACGCTATTACCTGTCTTCTTAAAAATAGCCATTTGAACAGGTTTGAGGTAGTGTCTTATTGCAGTTTTAATGTGCATTTCCCTAATAGCTAGTGAAGTTGAAAATCTTTTCATATATCTGTTGGCCATTTGTATGTCTTCTTGGGAGAGGTGAATGTTTAGATCCTCTTCCTATTTTTAAATTAGATTGCTTGTTTGGTGTTACATTGTATGAGTTCTTATATATTTTGGATATTAACCCTTTGTCAGAGCTATTGTTTGCAGATATCATCTTTCATTCAGTTGGTTGCCTTTTTGTTTCGTTAGTGGTTTCTTTTGCTGTGCAGGAGCTTTTTAGTTTGATATAGTCCCATTCATTTATTTTTGCCTTTAATTCCCTTCCCTTTGGGGCCAAATTCATAAAATGTTCTCTAAGGCCAAAGCCCATGAGTTTAGTGCCTATGTTTTCTTCTATGCGATTTATTGTTTTAGATCTTATATTTAGGTCTTTGATCATTTTATGAGCAGGGGTGCTAATTGCCTTTTTCCTGGACTCTCTTTTTAAGGATGTTTATTTGGGGAAGAATCTTAGAAGGCAGAGATAGTGTGCCCCCCCGCAGCAAAGGGCAGGAAGGCTTACTGCCAGTACAATAACGACAGTAAGACAGCGTCTCCCTTGGGAACATAGAGCGTGCATGCTTACCACCCATCGGAAAAGGTCTGGGTTCCCTGAGCTCAGAGTTTCTCTCCTGTAACACAACCCTCCGTGTGTACAGGTATTAGCTGGCCCTCTTTGCATCACCCCATGGAACTGTGGCTTGGAGAACTGACAAAATGCTGCTGCTCTGTCTACTGCTGTTGCTGTGAGTAACAAACTGTCCTTTGTCTCTGATCCAGGAATCTTATGTTTTTGTTTTTGTTTTTTACCAGCAGCCACAAAACTGTGGCAAGTCAACTTATTAGTTTCAAGTAGAGGACAAATCTCAACTTCTCCATGTCTCTCAGCAGAACCTAGATTCAACCCAAGTCAGTCGGACTCTAAAACCTATTTTTTTTTTTTTTACCATTGCACTCGTGTGCTCAAAGTTGTGTGTTTGGAGTAATAGAATGGAAAGAGAATTTCCAGGGATGGAAATAGAATGAAATTGTCTTTCCTCCTTCCTCATTGTCCTAGCTTTTCATTCAAAGAATTCCCGAAAGGAAAATGGCAGTTTGACTTGTATCAAAGCCACCTCTGTTTCTGTTCTCCTGTCCTTATGACATTTGTGGAAGGTGTTTCGGACTCTGACAGTGGAGTCCCCTTCAGTCACTGGGTGGGGTGTGGAGAAGGGATTCTGTGGGTCTGCTGGCTCTATGGGGATAAGATAGAGGATGTTACCTGGGCCCAGAACAGGAAAGATAACAAGCAACCTGTCACTTTGTTGGCCATCTTGCTTGTCTTCACAATACAGAAGGAGGGATAGGTCTGAACTGCAGTCACTGGGTTCTTATGCCTCGTAGTTTACAGTGTGCTGGTCTGTATGAATTTGTCCTGTTAACTGAATTTTCCAAAAAAAAAAAACAAAACCCTGCTTATGTATCATTCTTTACAGTATACAATTTATAAAAACACAAGCACTAGTTTTCTATTTGATCACAGTAACCATCTTTTAAGATATAAAACGAAGGCTCAGAGAGGTTAAGTGACTTGCCCAGTGTCACACAGTTCCAGAATTAAAACTTGAGTCCATATCTACTAATTTTCTGCTCAGCATCTTCTCTGCAAAAATTTCTCTCACTGATGAAATAATTTTTTTAAAAATCTCTCTCACTGAATTTTTTCCAGTGAGGACTGGCGCTTGTGCCCTTTGTAAGGGTGTCTGTACTTAATGAGAAATGAGCCCTCATGGTAACCTCAAATGGGCAGCAATCAAGATAGCTCCTGTTTAGCTCTGGCTGGTGTGGCTCAGTGGATTGAGCTCTGGATTGCGAACCAAAGATAATTCCAGTTTAGAGGGGAGTGATTGAGATCTTCTTTCCCCAATGTCCCAAATGAAAGCAGAACATGGGGGGTGCAAGTTTGGAGTTCAGGGAGCACACAGCAAGCACTCGTATGTATTGATAGAGGCACAAATTGATGGAACCTCATAGAATAATGCATACCGTCTTGGTCCCCCACCTTCCTATTACTAAATGGGCATCAGCAGTTACATTCCTACCACACAGGAATGTTGTCAGGCGTTTTCAGAGCAAGATTGTCTCCAGAAATATCAATGTTTTGGGAAGTTTCTTTTTCTTTTTTAAATTTCCTCAAAACTTTTATGTGGAAGGTACTCTTTTACTGGTTGAGGGACAATAATAATGAATAAGAAGTAATGCCTCTCCTTCAGTATTTTGCATTCCAAATGTGATTTCAGATACATACACAACAAGCTCCAACTGAAAAAAAGAACAAAATAGTACTGGTGTAGAGAAAGGAACAATCAGTGCATCTCAGCGGAGATGTTAAATGATGTCCAGTTAGTGTTATTATAAGAAGTTTATTAAGCAGGTGCATTTGGACTGACTGCGTCTTGTTGAGTGAGTAGAATTTCAATAGAGAAAGAGAGGAGACCACACCTGGCAGAAGAAACAGCACGCATATAGACATGGAAAATGAAGTGAATGTTATATTTGAGTGAAAGGCAGGATTATAGGGTTCGGGGAAAAAGATGATGAACAGTGAATATGGAGAAATAGGATAGGGCTAGAGAAAAGAGCTTTGAATGCCATTTCAAGACATTGCGACTGTGTATAAATTTACCGGGTATGAGGAGTCATACAGGGTTTCTGGGGAGAGACGTACCATGATTCATAGTCTGTTTCATCTCTCTCGACACTGGGACGCTATTAATTATATGTATTGGCCTCATTTGGCAGAAGCAGAAATGGAAACTTAGAAAACATAAGTAACTTTCCTCATGTCATCATACCAGTGACAGAGCAAAGGTTTCAGCCCAAGTATTTCTCACGCCTCGCAGCCAGCCAGCATGGAAAATGACCGCCTTAATCGTACTTTCCATTACCACTAAGGAATAAAAAGAGTGCTGAAGGTAAATGGCCTGGTATAATTGTGGTAGCGATAATTGGCAGTATCTTCTCATTTTCTAATTCAAGGATTCTCAAATTTTTAGAGTGCATACAAATGACTTGGGATTCTGATTCGGGAGGTCTGAGAAAGCACCTGAAATTCCGAATATCTAATAAGCTTCCTGGTGGTCCTGATCGATGTCTTTGATCCTTAAACCAAATTTTGCATAGCAAGGCTCCTTAGCATCCCTCTTGCGCCCAGCCCTACGTTGAACATACACCAGCACTTCAAATATAAAACATCTGCCTCCAAATGCATCCAATAACATGTCCCTTTGTGTGTTACTCCACCTGGGTTGTGTTGGAATTGTGAAGGAGAACTGAAATTGAATATGCAGAAGTGCCTAGCAGTGTCTGACCCATGTCTAAGGGCACAAAAAGTTGGCTACCTGTGTTTTTATTGCCGATCACCGTTCTCCCTAAAACCTCTACAACCAACTTCCTTCACTGGCTCCCTCCAACTGAAAATGTGAATCAAGTATTTTAGGAACAAAACCAGTGAAAAATTAAGACTTTCTTGAAAGAAAGTTAAAATTGAAAGAACTTTATGAATTACCATTTCTAAGCTAAGCTCATTGGAGATTTGGAAGTCCAAAATGTAAGCTCTGATGCTTTAGGCAGCTTCTGCCTTGGAAGATCTGAGCCTGGCTCGAAGCTGCCCCGGCCCCTGCAGATTTCTCTTCTCCCTGTATGCTCTCCATGAATTCTGATGAGCTGATGAGTGGGGTTCTCCACCGACAGTGCCAACAGCATCTCTGCTCTGAGCCTTATTTGCTCTTTACCATGAACTTCCACTTCTTTTCTATTCCTGTCTTTTCTCTTCTCTTCTCTGGGCTTTGGGGCCTGTCTCATTATTTTTCTTTGATTTCTTGTTTCCCTAACTTCCACTGCCTTTCCGTTAGTTGTCATGGGAATGGTATGAGCTGGGAAAGCTGAGTCACGAGGCAGCAGGCAGACCTAGTCTGTATTCACAGACCCACGGAATTTTTATTGCACCTGGAGATAACCGAGTAATCCCCTGATCAATCCCTCATGAGACGAAGAAGAAAAAAATCCTGAGACTCATGGACAGACAGTGGCTTTTCCAGAGAACTAAGTCTCCTGTCTCCTGGCGCTACTAGGCACATGAGCCTTTTCATGCACATCCCTCTTTATTCAGTGATGTGGAGAAAGAAAAGAACTGACAGCCACCAGATACTATAACAGGTCATTTACATTTACAACCCATTTAAGCTTCATAGTAACAATAAGAAAAAAAGTACAAATTACTGTCGTTATATTATAGATGAAGAAAATAAGTTTCAGAAAGGGTAAATAATTTTTTTAAACCTACTCAGTTAATCGGTAGCAGAACTCAAATTAAAACCCAAAGCTGTGTGATAGCAAATCCATGGAAATGGAAAAGATTAGAGGTTAATACAGAAGTGAACAAATAGTAGAAAATTTCAACAAAATTAAAATTTACAATATTAATAAATTCAATAAAATGGATATGTTTCAAGCTAGATGAATCATGGAAAATTGAGAGAAAACACAAATTGCCAACATCTAAAGTGAAAGTAAAGGCATTACCAGAAATTCTACACTGAATGCGTCATTAGGGACTAGCAGAAATCGAATGAACAAGTGTGTGTCCGTAAACTGAATAAATTAGATGAAATTGATAAACCCCTGGAGAGACACAAATAACCAAAACTGACACAGAGGTAAAATTTTAAATTGTTCTTTATTTACTAAATAAAGTAATTTTATAATAAAAGTTCCCACCAAGAAAACTCTAGGGTTAGGTAGGTTCACTAGCAAATTCTGTCAAACATGTGAGAAAAAATGGTTACAATCATATGCAAACTCTTTAAAAAAGTTATTAAAGCCTCATTCAAGGGGTAGGGGGTAGAGAAAGAGAGAGAGAAACATTGGTTGCTTCCCATATGTACCTCAACCAGGGATTGAACCTACAACCTATGCATGTGCCCTGATCGGAAATTGAGCCAGCAACTTTTCAGTGTCGAGAACAACACTCCGCCCGAGAGCCACACTGGCCTGGACATATGCAAACTCTTTTTAGAAACTATATGAGACCTGCTAAAATTATACAGATTGGAAGAATGGAAAACTACAGACCAATATACCTCATGAACAGAGATGCAAAAATCCTCAAAAATATGAGTATATACTGAAACTATGAAAATTTACAAAGAAAACATAGAACATCATTATTACATTAGAATAGGCAAGAATTTTTTGCCTGGTACTCAAAAACTATGAAAATTATTCTATGAGTAAATGAAAAGATAATTTGCAGGCAGGTAGAATATATTCACAATTCATATTGTTAAAAAGGATTTGTCTTCAAAATTATTAATAAGTTGTATAACTCAGTAAACAATTATTGTTTAAATAAGAAAATTGCATGAAAGTCTTAAGCAGATATTTCACATAGAAATATTTTTAAATGGCCAGTACACACATCAATCGTCATTGGAGAAATACAAAATAAAGCTACAATGAGAAACCAGTGCATACCTACTATAATGACTAAAATTAAAAAGACTGACCAAACCAGATGTTAATGGTCATACCAAGCAACCAGAACTTCCATATATTGCTTGTTGAAGTATAAAATAATTCAGCTACTTTGGAAAAAGTTTGTCAGTTTCTTATAAAGGTAAATCTAGATAGAACCTGTGACTCCACAATTCTACTTCTAGATATTAACCCTAGAGAAATAAAAACATGTGATAAGTCTAAAAAATGCTTTGTATACACACAAAAGTCTTTGTGTATACATGTTTGAAACAGTTTTATTTATAATAGTTGAAACCTAGAAAGAGCCTAGATGTTCATTAATAGGTGAATGGATAAGCAAATTATGGTATATTCATACAATGAAATACTAAGCAATAACATGGAGCAATTTCTAATAAATTTGGCAACATGGGTGAATCTCAAAAATGTGCTGACTAAGAGAAGTCAGACATAAAAGAGTATATAAAATTCCATTTATGTAAAATGCTGAGTAGGCAAAAGCAAGTTATGTACATAGAAATCAGAGCAAGGTTGCTTCCGGAGAGGTACAGAGACTTGCTGGGAAGAGACACAGGGATCGTTCTGCTGGAATGGACATATTCTATGTCTCCCTAGGTCTGTATGTTACACAAGTGCCCGTCTCTATCCAGTCTCTTCTACCCATAAACTCGGGGGCTGTGTATTTCACTATAAGTAATTTATTCCTTAATAACAATTTAAATGATGTTATTGTCAACTAAAACATTTCTCGGGCTAGGCAGAGGACATCAAGCCCGCTAAAGGGAATTCTCTGTGGTTGACTCACTGTTAGGCAGATCTGTTGAGACTACTACTTCTAAAGTTGTAAGGAATGTGAACGGAAAGAAAGAGAGTGAGAAAAAATTAAACATGGAAAGAGGAAGATGAGCAGATGCTAAATGTGATTAAGGGCAAATGTAATGGAGGAATTTAAAATTCTTGGATATATGTATATTTTCTCTGTGGCTCAGGGTTTTTTCCTATAAAAATAAAGTGTTGGACCAAGTCCCTCTCTCCCATCAATCTCAGGATGAGGAAGGGAAGGGGTGCTTCATAGAATGTCTCTTGCCTTACAGGCTTGGGGGATCTTCCCCTCAGATTTTGTTCATGGTCCAAACACATTATATAGAACATTTAGTCATTTTTGAGATGACTATCTATCAAGGTTCTGATACAGGCACACTGCTCATCAAGTTGCTAAGGACGAAGCAAAAAACAAATCCGGCAAAATACCTATTCTCAGGGAATTTCCATTCCAATGCAAATGTAAAGGCAACGATCAGCAAACAAGCTATGAAGGTCTGCCTGGAAAAAGTCCAACCATTAATATAACAAGAACGGTTTGTGTGACACTGATGTAACCTGGCAGCCAAAGAGACTGGACTGGAATGCACATGTGTGAAAAATAACGACTTTGCTGTACTAGCCAGTAGAGGTGGTAGATACCCTTAAGTGAGCATGTGTACTGTGTGGCCATTGAATTCAAAATGACTGAGTGAGTAGAGCAACAAATCTGCATCAGAGTTTGCATTAAGCTTGAACATTCTTCCGCGGAAATTATTCAGATGATTCAGAAGACCACAGCTATGAGCAACTGGTGATTGGCAGCTTCATCACGATAACGTGCGTGTCCACTCATGCATCACATCTTGTGCAGAAATTTTTGGTGAAACATCAAATCACCCAGGTGACTCAACACCCTACATTCCAGATTTGCTGACCTGCAACTTCTGGCTTTTTCTAAAACTAAAAAAAAACCTATAATGGGAAGAGATTTGAGGCTATTGAGATTCAGGAAAATACAACAGGGCAGCTGATAGTGACTGGGGAACTGTGTGAGGTCCCAAGGTGCCTACTTTGAAGAGGACAGAGGCATCATTGTCTTATGTGCAATGTTTCTTGTATCTTCTTCAATAAACGTCTCTATTTTTCATATTATATGACTGGATACTTTCTGTCACAGATGTGGATATGTTACATGCATGGTGACAACACTGTGCAGAACAATTAACCAGAGTGAGGGGAATAGAAAGTGCTGGGAAGAGGGCAAGAGACTTTTTAAATAAAGTTTTTCTGAGATACTTCAAATGGGTTTAGAATTCTAGGCAGCAGTTTTTTTCTCTCTATATATATATATTTTAAGATTTTATTTATTTATTTTTAGACAGAAGGGAAGGGAGGGAGAAAGAGAGGGAGAGAAACATCAATGTGTGGTTGCCTCTCACGTGGCCCCCACTGGGGACCTGGTCTACATCCCAGGCATGTGCCCTGACTGGGAATCGAACCAGCGACCCTTTGGTTCGCAGCCTGCACTCAATCCACTGAGCTACACCAGCCAGGGCTCTCTCAAAACATTAAACATATCATTCTGATTTTTATTATTACTCCTGAGAAATTGGTTTCCTCTGCATCACTACTTTGAAGATATTCTATTATTTCTGCCTGTCTGCTTTTAAGCTGTGGTCTTTTTCTTTATTTTCCCCTGGTTTTGCTCTAATGTTTCTAGGTTCTTTTTGATGATCCTGCTTATGATTGTTGGGATTCTTAAACATGTGGACTGATTTCCTGTTTTTGCTGGGGAATTCTCAGCCCAAATTCGCTCCAATATTGCTTCCTTGTCTCCTTTTGGATCTCTGGGACATATGTTAGATTTTGTTATATTTTTTAAACTCAAATATTTGTATCTCTTTGCTTCTCTTTTATGCATTCCATGTCACCTCTCTGCTGGACCGAGATGACCTCTCCGATCCATCTTCGACTTTACTAACTCCCTGTTCTTCTCTCTCTAACGTGCTGTTAAAGACAACTGTGCCACTGAAAATATTTCCAACCTGGTCATTGATTCTAGTTCTTTTTTTCTATATATATTTTTAAGCTTGTGTTTTATTTCTTTAAGCATATCAAATAGTTATTCTATAATCTGTATATGATTAATTATTTTATGGATTTGTAACCCTGTGTTTGCTCTCTGTTTAATGCTGGTTCTTATTCATGGACCTTGTTTCCTTGTAAATTTAGTTTGTTGGTTGTTTTTACTTTTTTATGAACTTATTTTTCCTTGGAATTATTGAGATATGGGTATTATTTGAGGCCTGGCATAAAGGTGGGTACTACGGAGACAATTTACCTTTGTTTTTGCCAAGTGCTGTTCAATGCCACTCTAACTTAAATATGTGGCCAAGTTTCTTGTGAGTTATAACGAGATCATACATTAGAAGACTGGGGAAAGGCTGTGTTATTGTTGTCAGTTCTCACCAGTCATTTTTCACTTGACACTCATTGTCAAGGTTCAGGACATTTTTCAGTCCATCAAAAGAGATTTTATTGGTGTTAGTTTTGGTTCTAAATCATCCTTATACTGGAGAGGTTCTTATATTCTTGAGGTCCTAGCTTTAGCAGGGAAATCTATTTGGCTGTGTGCTTTGGACAGACACTGGGCTGGGTCTCCTGTCTGTTTCATTCTATAAGTCCATGAAAACATCAACTCAAGTTTCTGTAGTTTTGCAATTGTTCTTACAGTGAGTACCAGCTTGTCCAATGGTGGGGCAAAGATGTAATGGCCACCATAAGGGGGAGGTATATTCAGACTGAAAGACAAAGCAAGCAACACCTTAGGCTACAACAGAATTTATTACAGGGTAATTTACTTATGGGAAGCTTGGGCTGGAGTGGACAGAGGGTCAGCAGTTTTGCACAAATTATTCTCCACTGGACTGTTTTTGTAATATCACTCAGATGCTGTTAATTGATAAGACAAAGGGACAGTGATGCAGTAGTGCCAGAGGCCATACCTCCCGAGGGTTGATACTATCACTCGGTTGTCATACTGGCCATTACTCCCAAAGGAATTTATGGTACATTTTAAGGAAGACAGATAACCATTAAGTAGAAGGCTCTGATATGCTTACTGAGGACAGTGGGATGGATCAGAGGCCACGGCATGAAGGGGCAGAAAGAGGGAGACGGGTTTTGTTCACATCGATATCTATATGCAGTGCTGAGCTTTATTTAGTTACTTGAATTTACATTTTTTATCTATGCCTGGCTTGAGAATTGTCTGCTTTCCTGAGAGCTTATCAAGACTTCAAAAAATTTATTTACTTATTTAGATATTATATTCAATTTATTTAAACTAAAAAAAGCGGTTTACCCAGTTTACCCATTTCTTTCACCCTGCCACTGCCAACCTCTTGCAACCACCAGTGTGGTCTCTACATTTATGGGCTTGGCACTTATTTATATATATATATAAAATATATATATATATATATATATATATATATATATATATATATATATTTGAGATCTGAGAGGGATCATATGGTATTTTTTTTTCTTTGCCTGACTTATTTCACTTAGAATAATGCCCTAGAGATCTATCCATGTTGTTGCAAATGGTAGGATTTAATTCTTTCCTATGGCTACATAATATTCCAGTGTGTGCATGTGTGTGTAATCATTTCTTTATCCATTCATCCATCAGTGGACACTTAACCGTATTTTGCCGTGTGTAATGCACATTTTTTTCCTCAAATTTTTGAGGAAAAAATAAGGATGCACATTATACACAGGTAGTACTAATTCGATATCTATATATTTTTAATTCTTTTATTTATGCTTAGTGCATTAAAAGTGTAAGTCTAGAAAGCAATGACGATATCCGTATGTTCAAAAATAAATGCTAAAATTCCTTTATAATACAAACAAATAAATATGTAAATATAAATAGATGAAATATTGAATTAAAAAATTAAAACGAAGATTTTTTCCCTGAAAGTTTGGACCAGAAACATGGGTGCGCATTATACACAGCAAAATGTGGCAGGTTGTTTCCTTATCCTGGCTACAGTACACAGTGCTGCAGTGACTATGGGGTTCTACAGTAGATATCTTCTTGAATTAGTGTTTTTGTTTTCTTCTCGTAAATTCCCAGGAGTGGAATTGCTGGATTATATGATAATTCTATTTTTAATATTTTGAGAAATTTCCATAGTGGTCGTGCCAACTTATATTCCCACCAACAGTACTACACAAGTGTTCTCTTTTCTACCCATCTTTCCCAAACTTGTTATCCCATGTCTTTTTTTCATAAGCATTTTAACAGGTGTGAGGAGATATTTCATTGTGGTATTGATTTACATTTCTCTGATGGTTACTGATGTTCAGCATCTTATCATGTACCACTTGCCTATCTGTATGTCTCAGGGAAAATATCTACTGAGATCCTCTGCCTATTTTTTAATTGTTTTGTTTGCTTCATGCTATTGAGTTGTATGAGTTCTTTGTATATTTTGGACATTAGCTCCTTATCAGATATATAGTTCACAAATATTTTCTCTCATTCAACAGGTTGCCTTTAGTTTTGCTGATGTTTTCCTTTGCCATGCAGAAGCTATTTAGTTTGTGTCGTCCCACTGGTTATTGGATTGGCCAAAAAGTCCATTAATTTTTTCTGTAAAGTAAAAGGCACATTTTTAATTTTCATCAATAACTTTATTGATTTGGATATTTTGAGTATGTCAGCTCTCTCCTGCTATTAGTTTCTAGTAGGTAGAGGCCATGGGTGCTGCTAAACATCTTCCAATGTGTAAGACAGCCCCACAATGAAGAATTATTTGGCCAAAATGTCAATAGTACCAAGAAACTTCAAAGACCACTTTTGACACATTCGATCAGTCACAGAACCTTCTCCATACACTGCACAAATCTCTTTTCTTTTTTGCATTTCAGTTGTGTTCTTACCTGTTTTGAAATACTAAAGCATAATACACCAAAAAATGTTGCATATTTCCTTCAATCTTCAATATTAAAATGGCTGAACAAAAATTCACCAATTTTGATAAGGTTTTTAAATGCATGCTGATATGACAGTTGTCGCAATACAATCTAACAAAATTGTTTCAAATGAAGTTAAAGACAACTAAGCACTACTAGAGCCATCATATGGAAAAAAAGGAACGCACATTTTGCCCAACCCAATATTTTTGCTTTTGCTGCTTTTGCTCCTTTTGCTTTTGGTGTCAGATTTAGAAAAAAATCATTGACATTTTAATCAGCATATGACTTGAAATTTCTCACTTTCCTGAGAGCTTATTAATGTACAAATTGATTTTTTTAAAAGATTTTATTTGTTTATTTTTAGAGAGAGGGAAAAGGAGGGAGGAAGAGAGGGAGAAAAATATAATGTATGAGAGAAACAGCAATCGATTGCCTCTCTCACAACCCCAACTTGGGACCTGGCCCACAACCCAGGCATGTTCCTGACTGGGAATTGAACCAGCAAACCTTTTAGTCCTTAGGTCTGCACTCAGTCCACAGAGCCACATTAGCCAGGGATACAAATTGATGTTTAATATCATAGTCAGGATTTTTAGGGTCTTATAGCAGGAGGGTTGATCCAGGAAACTAATTTCTTACATTCTGAATAAAAATGTCTTGCTGCTACTTATAGAACGGCATCTATCAGTTATAATTTATTGAATGTAGTTGCTTCTGTTTCTTCCCTACTAGACTTGGAGTTTCCCAGAGAAAGGTCTGTTGTTCCTCATACTGCCTGGCTTATAATAGGGACTAAATATATATTGAATAAATAAATATTAGTAAGTTCTATATCAAGTCATTTTTTCTTATCCCTTATTGATTCCCTATGAAGTATATTTCTTGACTTACAATTAGGACAAGATAAAGAGATCCAATTTTAAATTTGATTAAGTGTTGATAGAAAGTGCAGATACTTTCAAGTTTCTGTGTTTCTTTATTTGTGATATAACCTACAGGAGAAATGTTTTATTAGTGTAATTATTAAGTTCAGCATATTACCTCATTAAAATTCATTAGAAATACAAGCCAGATTCCCTCCCACCCGAAGAGCAAAACAAACAACAAAAAATCCTGTATATAACACAGACTTCTTTGTCTCATCTTTGGTGGCCTGTTGCTATGGAAATCTCCCCCTACCATCTGAGTAGCATCCTGGGCATCGCTACACATGTGCAGTGCTGCAGTGTACCACATGGCAAATGTACTGCAGTCGAAGAAGGCAAGTAAAGTCTCTTTCCAAAAATGAATCCAGCATCTCCAAGGGTGAGGCAACTGCTAAATAGGCTATATTGTCAGTTTCTTGGCAATATCAAAACTCAAAAAGACATTTGTCCTAAGTCCTAAAAGACTGAATATACAGGTGTGAGCTGGCACTTGGAATGGGCTGCTGTGAGGACAGCTCCAGTGGAAAATCTCAAGTCTGACTTAGTAAACGCTGTCTCTACCCATCATGGTTGTTTGGTTTCCATTTGAATCCAGTTTATCATTAGTGTTTATGGAGTGCTACTGCACTGTAGATCTAGAGCTACAGAAAGATGTATAGTTCTTTTTTTAGAAGATTTTGTTTATTTATTTTTAGAGAGAGGGAGAGGAAGGGAGAAAGAGATGGAAAATCAGAGTGTGGTTGCCTCTCATTCGCCCCCCACTGGGGACCTGGCCCGCAACCCAGGCATGTGCCCTGACTGGGAATCGAACCAGTGACCCTTTGCTTCCCAGTCTGGCACTCAATCCACTGAGCCACACCAGCCAGGGCAGAAAGATGTATAGTTCTTAGAAAACATCTCAATGTTTGTTTCATAATAATTTTTAACATATGGCAATTGGATGGATGGCTGGATGATAGAATTGAGAAGTTAATTTTTTAAGGATTTTATGTATTTTTAGAGAGAGGGGAAGGGAAGGAGAAAGAGAGGGAGAAAAACATTGATGCAAGAGAGAAACATCGATCAGTTGCCTCTTATACATGCCCCAATTGGGCACCAAACCCACAACCCAAGCATATGCCTTGACTGGGAATCAAACCGGCAAGCTTTCCCTTTGTAGGACAACACCATACCAACTGAGCCTCACTGGTCGGCGTGGGAAGTTAATTCTTGATGTGTCTAGAGTCAGAGTTGATGTGAGCAAATGATGGCTACCTTTTGTTGACCACCACACATGATGGACCTTTATCTATGTGTTTTAATACATTATTTTTTTTCAACATTCCTACAAAGGTCAATATTATCCCCATTTGACCCATAAGGAGACTAAAATGAAAATATATTAATTTGCCTGTCACTTATAGTTTGTAAACATGAAGTTTAGGTTTCATTGCAATTCTAGCTGATCTTAAAGCTTGTTCTTTTGTCACTGTGTAAAAATTTCTCTTTGAGAGAAACGCACATAGATCGACTGCGCTCAGTCAGACTGCTGGGCCCATGAGCCAGGCTCCGTTTTTCACTGTCCGTGTGACTTCAGGCTCCTCCATAACCTGTCTTATCCTCAGCTTTCCCATCTGTAAGTGGAGGTAATGATAGTACTCACCTAGGAGGATTCTTGAAACAATTAAATGACCTATTGCATAGGGGCTAGTTAAGTGCCAAGTGCCCAATACAGGTTAATTACTATCGTGTTCACTTACTAATTTAAAATATGGCTACTAGTTTTGGATATACAAGGATGAGCAATTGTTTTTCCTGTGTGTTCACCGGGCCATAGTTCTCAAACTGTGGTTCCTAGACTGACAGCGGCCTCATTAGCTAGGAACTTGTTTGCCAGAAAAGCACATTAGGAAGCCTTATGGCAGATATACTGAATAAGAAACCACAGTGATGGAGCCAGCTGTCTGTGTTTTAGCAAGACTTCCAGTGATTCTGATGGTACCAAAGTTCGAGAAGCATTGGTGTGAGAAAAAAAATTGTTGTCTTTTGTAGTTTCACCCAAAGCCAACTCTGCCCAAAGGATGCTTTTGGAATGAATGTCATGACACTGTGATGTCTCCAGAGTCAATTCCCACAGTTTCGAATGGATGCCTCAAACACTTTGTTCTATGAGGCCATCTAATCACTACGAGTCTTGATGAATGGTTAATCACTTTGTCTTGACTGCACTTGAAATGATCAGTTATTTTATAATGATTTCCTCCCGTGTGGAATTATATGCAATGCTGTGATTATTGCAGCCATTAGGAGACTGATGGAATTTCTCAATCAGTTGGAGCGACTAAACATGTGAGGCATCCCTAAAAGCAGGCGGGTCTCTATTTCTCCATAAAAAAAAAATAACATTCAGTTAATTATTTTTCTGACTAGAAATTGTATAGATAAACTTTGTAATGCTTATTCTACATTTCACAATTTTTTTTTTAGGGCTCAGTAAGTAGATAATGGCACATTGGCCAACTTTCACATTAAGCCTGCTTCAATGCAGGAGCAAAAATCACACCATGTACTTGAGCCTTAGTAAGACTGATTTAATACCATCTCAAAAATAAAAATTAAATTGCATGTTTCACATAAATAAATAGGAAATTCAGTTAAAATCATTTTTATCAATATTTTTAAGCCAATGAGAATGCTTAAATGGTTTAAATGTTTCAACCTCCCTAAATGTTTTAACCCCTTTTACTTTCCTAAGTCTCTTTTTCTAATCTGCAAAACAAAGTGGCTGTTTTAGTTGATTTCTTAGTTTTTTGTTTTATTTTTTTTTCTAGCTGTGAGAAAAGAATGGGGCAATGAATGCATAGAAAACCATCATTCACATTGAGGAATAAAATGCTTAATTCCTCTGGCAGTCTTTCTGGAGTAGATCCAGCTCTAACTAGGTAAAAATTTTAAGCAAGATTTTTTGAGAGTTCCACAAAAACTGTCAACTGGGCAAACTTTGTAGTACTTCCTGGACAGCAGGCATTTGGTAGTTATGCAGAAGCTCTTGATTTGAACAGATGGAAAACCCCAATTAGGTTGAGGATATTGGTCTATTTACTCAGCTGACCCTCAATATCTTCATTTGATTTATAGACATATTAATATTACCTATCTCATAAAGGTTTGTGTGTGTGTGTGTGTGTGTGTGTGTGTGTGTGTGTGTGTGTGTGTGTGTGTGTGAATGTTTCCTTGGGACTTAAGAGGCAATTTTCACTTGTTTCATTGGAACTCAACAGGCAACTTTCACTTTTGGAAAATTCAATAGTTATTTTCCTGAATAATAGAAAACAAAAATGGCATCATCAGATTATACTGTAGTATAACATAGTACAGGTCACCTTTTGTATTGTGGAAAGAGACTTGGGACTAGCATTCAAAACCTACATTCCAACTCTATGATCTGTATTTGCAGCACCATCATAAAGACATGGTAAAAAATTTCTTTTAAATTACTTTAAGTCTTTTAAGTTCTCTTACTTAAGGACAGAAAAAGTAACAAATTATAGGTTATAATGAAGATAAAATGAGATTATGTGTGTTTGTATAAATATTTATATCTGTTCCTATTGTCAAAAGGATATGAAGAACCTGGACAAAAGAATGTGCTGTTTGTATACATATAGCCTGTCCAGAAGGTATCCAGCCATGGAATGTGAAAGATAGAGCTATGTACTGAAGAAGATACAAGACACAAGAAACATTGTACACAGGACAATGACACCTCAGTCCCCTTCACAGTAGGGCTCTTGGGACCTCACACAGTTCTCCCAATTGCCATCAGCTATCCTGTCATATTTTCCTGCATCTCATTGACAGTCTGAAATCTCTTTCACAGGTGATTGTAGTTTTGGGAAAAGCCAGAAGTCGCAGGGCGCCAAATCTGGGCTTAGGGGAGCTGAGCTGAGTCACCTGGGTGATTTGATGTTTTACCAAAAACTCTGCATGAGATGTGATGCATGAGCGGGAACAATGTCATGATGAAGCTGCCAATCACCAGTTGCCCGTAGCTGTGGCCTTCTTAATCATCCAAATAGTTTCTTGGGAGGAATGTTCAAGCTTAAAGCAAAATTTGATGCAGATTTGTTGCTCTACTCCTTCAGTCGTTTTTTGAATGTAAGGGCCACACAGTACACATGCTCACTCGATGTCTACTGCCACCACTGGCTAGTACAGTGAAGCTGTCATTGTTTATGCATGTGCATTCCAGTCCACTCTCCTTGGCTGCCAGGTTACATCGATGTCATGCAAATCATTCTTGTTATATTAACAATAGCTGCACTTTTTCCAGATAAACCTCATATGTCTATCTGCCATTTGTATGTCTTCTTTGGAGAAATGTCTCTACATATTTTCTGCCAATTTTTAAATTGGATTGTTTTGGGGTGTTTTTTGGTGTTAAGTTGTGTGAATCTTTAATATATTTTGGTCACTGACCCCTTATCAGATGTGTCATTGGCAAATATCTTCCATTCAGTAGGTTGTCTTTTCATTTTGTTGATGGTTTCCTTTGCTTTGGGAACATCTTTTAAATTAATGTAGTCCTGTTTGTTTATCTTTTCTTGTTTCCCTTGCCTGAGAGGTCATGGCCAAAAAGATATCACTAAAACCAATGTCAGTTAGTGCACTACCACAATGTGAGCTGAGGCCAGCTGCCACTTCTGCCAGGCTTGTAGCCTCTCAGCTGAAGCTACATTTCAAGTTGGTACTGGCCACAGCATATGCCTGGCTTGGGGTCACCTGATGGGGGTTGCAATGCCGGTTGAGACTGCTCGCTGCTTATGCAGGGCTTGGAGTTTCTTAGCAAGAGGTGCGGGGCACTTCTGGCCCTGTCACTACTCATTTGGGGTTTCTGGACTTTTGAGAGAGTTTAGGAAACTTCCCAGCATGAGCCAAGGAAGGCTGCTTGTGTGGAGGAACCACTGGAAAAGGTTTGTCTGGGCACACAAGTTGAGTGGGGTAGGGATTTAAGGAATCATCTGGGAATGGAGAAAGATGTTAGTCAGGTTGATGGAGAACTCAAAAAAGTACCTGCTTCTGCTGACAGGGTGCAGGAAAGCCTTAAATTAACAAAGGGACAATGATGCCCAGTAGCACTTCTGTCCCTGGAGAGACTGCCCTGACCCTTCCCATCCAGGCCTTGCCTTGAAGCTAGTCAATTCAATTTCTGCCTCTATGTCCCTGGTGCCCTTCAAGCTGCTGCCCCACACAGGAGCCCAGAGTGAGTGAATCTGTTACAGAGCAAGTCCGTGCGTGGACCACTCAAGAGGAATATCTGGGACTCCAAAAGCCCTCCTCCCTAAGATGCAATCCCAGCTGGCTTTCACAGCCAGACGTTAAGGGAGCTCCTCTTCTCAGTACTGTTGCTCAGGCAAGAGGTGGGGCTGGGATTACTTGCTACTCAGCAGGGACCTCCACTGCTGAGATATCTCTCCTGATTTTTAGTCACCACACTGTGGGTGTGGGACCAGCCCATTCCATGTCTCTGCACCTCCTACCAGTCTCCACATGGCTTCTTTACATCCTTAGTTATGGGACTTTGGTTTAGCTGGTGTTCAGGTGATTTGCAATGTTGGTTATATAATTTAGGTGTAATGTCGATTTGGTCATTGGAGGGAGCAAGCACAGTGTGTACCTACTCTGCCACCTTGACCAGAAGTCAGCTGTCTTTTTGCACTGTTAATGATTTCTTTCACTGTTAAGCCACTAGTTTCCTTCACTGTTAAGCCACTAGTTGTTTGCTTTTGCTTTTGTTTCCCTTGCTTGAGAGGACATATCCAAAAAAGTATTACTAAGACCAATGTCAGTTAGTTAACTACCTTTGCTTTTTCTGGGAGTTTTATGGTTTCAGTTCTAACATTTAAGTCTTTAAGCCATTTAGGATTCATTTTTTTATGTGGTATTAGACAGTGGTCCAGTTTCTTTCTTTCTTTTTTTTTTTTTCATATATCCAGGTTTCTCAGGAATACTTGTGAAGAAACTATCATTTTTCCTTTGTATATTCTTACCTCCTTTATCATAGATTAATTGACCATATATGCAAGGGTTTATTTCTGTGCTCTCTCTTCTGTTGCATTGTTCTATGCCTGTTTTTGTATGTTTACCATGCTGTTTTGATTTTATCTAGGAGAATACAGAATGCTTTGTTGCATAGTTTGAAATCAGGGAATATGATATCACCAACTATGTTCTTCTTTCTCAAGATTCCTTTCACTATTTGTTGTCTTGTGAGTTTTCAGATTTTCCCTACAATACTTTGTATTTCTGTGGTATTGGTTGTAATCACTCCTCTTTCATTTCTGATATTATTTATGTTCTGTCTCCTTTTTTCTTTATAAGTCTTGACAGTTTTTTCAATTTTATTTAACTTTTCAAAGAACTAGATCTTAGTTTCATTCATCTTTTTGTTTATTTTTTTGTGTCTATTTAGTTTATTTCTATCCTGATCTTTATTTCCTTCTACTTATTTTGGACTTTGTTCTTTTTCTAGCTCCTTCAGGTGCAGAGTAAGATTGTTGATTTTCTGTTTCTGGAAGTAAGCCTGTATGGTTATTAACTTCCCTCTTAGAAATGCTTTTTCTGCATCCTATAAGTTTTATAAAGTCGTATTTTCATTTTCATTTGTCTAAAGTAGTTTTTGGTTTTCTGTTTCATGCCCTCTTTGATCCATTTGTTGTTTATTAGCATGCTGTTTAATCTCCATGTATTTGTGTTTTTCCCACTTTTCTTTCAGTGGTTCATTTATGTTTTTATGTCATTGTGGTCATAAAATATGCTTGATATGATTTCAATATTTTTAAATTTCTTAAGGCTTTTGTTATCACCTAATATTGTGGTTTATCCTGGAAGGTGTTTCATGCGCATTTGAGAAAAATGTGTAATATGAAGTTTGGGGATGAAAAGTTCTATAAATGTACATCAGGTTGATCTAGTCTAATGTGGCCTTTAAAGCCATTATTTCCTTATTAGTTTTCTGTCTGGGTAGTCTATCTATTAAGGCAAATGGGGTATTTAAGTCTCCAGCTATTACTGTTAATTTTTGCTTTTATATCCATTAATATTTGCCCTATGTGCAGATGCCACAGTGTTTTGCTGATTCTGCACACTCTGTATGTGGGGGAGCTCAGTGTGTGTACAGCCTGGCAGGTACACACAGCACTGCCATGCAGTACCCACTGGACCAATTTCCAGGAGGAAGGTCCTCATGTACGCGTGCCATGGCACCTTCCTGTTCCTGCTGGATCTACAATAGTTCCCGGAGGGGTGGGTAGGGATATGCTGCAGGGGCCCTGCATGTTGGCCAGAGAGCCTGGATAGAACTCTGTCCATTATTCAGGCAGGGGAAATGTAAACAGCGATGTGCACTGCTTCCTCTGGTTCTGGATAGTTCCTTCAGCTATAGGATCTTTATCTGATTTTCTCTGCTACTTTTCCTCTCTTGGTTACCAGCCTCCTGAAAAGAGAGGAAGAGGATCCTTAACCTCGAATTGATTTTACCTTAGGATGGGCACAATTGTCATCACTATATGGTACTACCTTAATGGCTCCAGGGATTTGGAGGGGCTGGGAAATCTCTTTCCTCATATCCTGCCAAAATTAATCATTTGAAATACATTTTTGTGATGTTCAAATGGTTGTTTCTACTGTTCTTATCAGACTGAAGGATATAAAATGCGATTTTCATTTTCTTAGGGCACCTTACAGAGAGGCAATTTTATTTCCTCTCCCTCCTCACTACTGTGTGTTAATAATGTGAGTGGGTGGAGAAAGAACGGTGGCTTTGGCTGTGGGTGGAAAGAAGCACTGGGTCTTTTTGATCAAAGCAGGCATTTCTTGCTATAAAGTGACATTGCTCATTATCACACAATTTCCTTGGAATATGGTTTTTAAATTTGTTTCTCATCCATAGAAGAAGAGGAGAACCAGTGTTACAGTGTCTATATTCAACAGGACAATTTGAGATCTATTATTGCCTTTATTTTCTAATTTGTATGGGATTAATTTGTTGCTGACCTAATTCCGTCATAGTGGCAAAGCAAGAATTGTTTCCAAGCAACCAAACATTACTGACATGAGGAGTCAGTCTTTCAGCATTTTGCACAAAAGCCAAGAAGTCTATTCTGCTGGCGAGATGAGTGTGAGATGTATGATGAGAAGCATGAACCTCTGCAAAACCAAAAAAAAAAAAAAAAAAAAAGGCAAGCTGCCTAGAATGGAGCACACAGGCCCCATTTACCGAGAAATCCCAAAAGATCCTCTTTCATGTAATTCTTATTCTGATTGAACATGAGTAATAGATGTACATGTAGTATTTCGCTAAGAAAAACTTGTCTTCTTCAGTCAAGTGTCTTCTTCAGACTTAGGAATTCAAATTTTATCTCCTTTTTAAAGCCCAAATATTTCTATATTTTTAGAGCATATTGAATAAGACAAAGTGGGCACAGACGAGTGCTGAACACATAGGGAGTGGTCGACAGAGCTTCAGAGGTGATGACGCATTGGTGATGGAAGGGTGAGGCCAACCTATGGGCAAATCAGAGAGAGCCTCACCGAGGACAACAGGGAAAGTTTTTTGTTTAGTTAAAAAAAAAAATTAAAGTTTGAATGACACCGATGGTCAGGTCAACCTTCTTTATTTTACAAATGAGAAAATGAAGTTGTTTGTCCAAGTTCAGTGATGGGTAAGTTCAGATGCTAATTCCTAAATGCGAAATTCTGCTCTACAGAATCTACTTTACAGCGAACCAGTTCATAACCAATTCAAAGCTCTCCAACAACCTCTAGGCTTATGGTAGATCTACGGCAAAGCATTGGAGACAAACTAATCTCAGTTTCTAGGAGAATACAGAATGCATGTATTTTATTAGGAAACAGATAAAGAAAACTCAGACTGCTCATTGGCATTTACTACCAAGATAAGCTACTGTTTGAAATTGTACACATTCTGGTTTTTCTACACATGAAAGACCATCATTAAATTTCTTACATTTTTGTAAATCTTAGGTACTTAATGCATAAAATAGGAGTAATATTTATTTAGAGAATACTTATTTAGAGAATTTTAAAAACAAATTAACAAGTATAATCCATAGTACCTTTTCCTTTTCCTCTAAATTTACAAAGCACTAAAATATGGTAAAATAAAAGCTTTATTGAGGCAGCCAAAATGAGGGAACAACTATATGTAGAGCCAAATAACAGAAAAGGAAATTTTCACAGGCATGGTGAAACCAGCAGCCCCTAATAGATTCCACAGCAAAGAAAGTGGGAAATGGAGTAAGTGTTCCAAATAGAGGGTCTACCACTCAAAAGAGGTACAGACCATGAGGTTCTTGAGAGTAAGGGTAGAACATATGCATGAAGTAATAAGAGGCCAATCATTGAATTTGGTCTTTTTTTCTCTATTCAGCATTGAATTATTGAAAGTTTTAAGCAGGCGGGTATATGATCCCATTTGCATTTCAGAAAGATTTATGAGTAGATTTTACTTACTGTCTCCATCTGTGCTAAGAGAAATTTGCTTGTACAACAGTGGAAAGCACGTAACCATTGGGTAACAGAATTATTCATAACAAAGGCGCAGCTAGGACTAGATTTCCTCTAGCTTCATGATTACTGTCTAACTTAAAATCTAAGGCCTATTTGCAACTTAAATCTCTTCTGTATCTATATGATAATGGACAATCTGAATTTCTCAGCAGTTTTGAAGTATTGATGGAAATGGAGAAGTGACAGAAATTGGGAAGGAATGGAAAGACGTACAATTTAAAATAGAAGCTTATTCAGATAGCAATTTCAATTACTATCTGAATCCCTTTTATTACTTTTAAATACAAAAGAGATGTAATGTGTAGAAAATGAACGAATCTGTTTTTTCTGGATCATAAAGAATAGGGAAAAGCTTGAGAATAAAGACCATCACTATTATATTCAAAGTTGCTTTATTTTCTGGACTTAGTTTACTCCAAATTTTTAAGCAGATAAGGAAATAGAGGGTAAAAGGACAGGAAAATAAAACTAATCTTGGGGATAGAGCATTTACCTTCTTGAAATTTATTCTTTTCAGAGCTTTCACTATAGATAGTTTCTGTTCCTCTGATAATTCTTTTAAAAAGTACTGTCCTTAGTCTTCTGAAAATGTAAAGTTTGTCCAGGGGGATGTGAATATATGTCTGGGTTGGGTATCAGTAAGTCCAAGTTCACGCCAGTCTTCAGCAGGCTGCACACTGCAATGACACGCAGGATTCTGCAGCTGTGGCTTGCTGTTGTGTTGCTGGAGGCACAGCTCCGCTGAGCCCGGGCTGCCGCCCTGGTCCAAGGCCAAGAGTAGATTTAGTGTCCATCACATTTGAAAGTCTTTTCTTACATCTAAGATTGAATATGAAGATTCTTTTGTAGTCTGGGCCAACAGTTTTGGCATCTTTTGTTATAATTTCTTGGTAAATCTTTTACATCCGCTTTCCAAATTTCTGTATCCTTATGTTTTAGATGTGGTTCTTGTGAATGGCATGTGATAGAATTTTGTTCCTATTTTATCCAATTCAGAAACATTCTTAAAGTTTGACCATTTTCTCTTTTTACTTATGCCATTACTCACTATGTGGGTTTAAACCTATTATCTTATTATGTGCTTTCGGTTGGCCATGCCAATTCTATGTTCCTTCTCTCATCTTGCTTCCTATTAGACTGATTACTTTGGCAATTCCAATTGCTTCCCCTCTACCAGTTTAGAGGTTATATGCTACATATCGATTATATTTGTGATTAAACTTTAGCATGCCTCTTTAATTTATTAAAGTCTAGTATTATCTTTATTTCCCCCAAGAAAATTCAAAGAAGTTAGAATGCTGTAACTCTATTATTCCTCCTGATGGACATGGTATTGCGGTCGAGCACTTTAACTATACAAGTGTACAAGGAGACAAGTCGGACCGCTACGAAAGGGTTTTAAGACGAGGAATGACATGCCAGATATGCACTGTGAAAACAACGCTCCCACTGAGGAAGGGGCAATAGATTAGGGGTCCCAAAAGCCAGGAGAAAAGATGTTATTATAAAGAGGTTATGGGTCCTTGGAGTGGAGGAACAGTATGGGATTTGACACATGTGGCTTATTCAGCATTAAATAAAAATAAATCTCATCAAAAGATATGAACTTTATTTTAGATGTTTTTGTGATGTGCTGCCAAATTATGTCAGAAGACTGTCCCAATTTATTCTTTATCACCTCCTGGTCAGCATCAATATATTGGCATTTAAAAACCTGATCTGGGGCTAGTTTCAAAGGGAAAGCTAAAATTTAATTTTAGAAGCATTTTATTGTAACTACTTTTGTTCTTTTAAAAAATTATTATTTCTTATGCTGCTGTTTGTTCATATATGTTACTTCTTGAAGGGTGGCGAATTGTTTTTTTCCCCCTAATTGAGTTTATGTGCTTGTAGCAAGCAAATATTATATGTCTTCGGCCTTTTTTTTTATTTTTTATTTTTTTAAAAATTTTATTTATTTATTTTCAGAGAGAGGAGAAGGGAGAGAGAAAGAGCAGTGTATGGTTGCCTCTCACATGGCCCTCGCTGGGGACCTGGCCCACAACCCAGGCATGTGCCCCGACTGGGAATCGAACCGGGACCCTCTGGTTCCCAGCCCTCGCTCAATCCACTGAGCTACACCAGCTGGGCCCTGCCTTTTATTTTTGTTTAGGATTTCTGATATATAGATGGCTTTTATTGTTAACTAGTGAACTTTATTTTCCTTTTTCTTTAAGAGATCTCTCACTACTATGTTTTAAAGTTGTTTCCCATCTATAATCACATAAATATTCACCCATATTCTGTCTATTTGTACTTTCTGTATGGGGGGTTTTGGCATTCAGCTTTGTCCTATAGAATAAGTACCTAAAATTGTTGCTTGCAAAGGGAACAACCATCAACATTTCTTGATGACATTGGTAAGTACTATATATGTGTTGGCTCTTGTTTATCATTTTAATTATTGTGACTTCATTGGGAACATTTCTTTTGCTAAAGCAATAACTCCCTCCACCTTACTTTTTGAAGGTTTTTAGTAATTTTCATTCATTTGTTCTCCTAGGTAAATTTTACAATTTCTTTGACAATCTCCCCCAAATCCTTTAAATGTTTATTGCCTTGCATCAAAATTACAAAATAATTTTAAAAGAATTAGTATATTTTAGAGTTTAAGAAAAGACTATTAATCTATTTAAATCTTATGTGTTATCCTTTTTACATTTCATAGAAGAAAATACTTTCTGGTACTTTATGTTTTATTTTGCTATGATAAATATTTTTTCCCCTTTTTAGTTTTGAACTGTTTATTTCTGGACTACAAAGCAGGCATTGGTTTTTGTAATTTTATTTTGGTATCCATTTATTGAACTGCTATTTTTTCCAATCATTTTTCAATCAATTCTTTTGAGTTTTCTTTATTTACATCCCTGATTTAGAACTTCTTTAATTTCTTCAGCAACATTTTATCATATGCAGTGTACAAAACTTATACCTCTTTTGTTAAAATTATTTCTGCACATTTTACTTTTTTTGATGTTATTTTGAATGCAATTGTTGCCTTAATTCTATTTTTGGTTTGCTCATAGCTAATATATAGAAATACAGTTGTTTTCTGTGCATTGATCACTTCCTCTGTGACCTTGTTAAGCTTATTTATTGGTTCTAACAGGATTTTTGTTGTTGTTTGCTTGTATTTTATTATTCTACATACAGGATAATTTTGTCTGAGAATATAGAGAGTTTTACTTCTTCCTTTCAAATCTGATGCCATAATTCTCTTCCTTTCCTTCCTCTTTACCCACTCCTTTTCTCCTCCTCTTCTCCCTCCCTTTTTGAGAGTAAACGGGTGTTACACAGGCTAGAACCCACAGTTCAATGCTAAGTACAAGTGCTGAGAGCAGACATCCTTACATTTTCCTGATATTAATATGTTTTAGTTTTTATTCACTTTGGAACATTTTATAGTTTTCCACATTATTTTTTTTCTTTGACCCATGGGTCATTTAGATATGTATTTATTAATCTCCAAATATTTGGAGATTTTTCAAATTTCTCAAGTTTAATCTGTGTTTGACTGCTATACATACTTTGTATGAATTCAATCTAGAACATAGTGAGAACTGGTTTTGTGGCCTACCATATGAGCTACTGGAGAATATTCCTTGTACACTTAAAAGAAGAATGTGTATTCTGTTTCCTTTGGGTGTTTTTTGAATGTCAATTATGTCAAATGGTTGACAGTGTTTTCTGAGTCTTCTCTACACTTTTTTATTTTATGTCTTTTTAATTTTATTTTTATCAATTATCCATAGTAGGATATTGACATCAGCGACCATTTTTATTGAATTACTTATTTTTTCTTTCAATTCTGTCAATTTTTCCTTTAGTATTCTGTGTCTCCATAGTTAGATATATCTTTTCCATCTTTTTACTTTCAACTTTTTTTGGTCAGTTTTCTTTATAAGATAATCCTTTTTGTTGATGATTAATATTTAATTTCTTAAGGCTCAGTCCAGGTCCTCTCCTTCTCTTACACTACACTCTCTCCATAAGAAATCTAATTCTCATCCACAACTTCAATCATCATGTTTTTATAAAGATGATTTCCAAACTTATATCTTTAGTAGGGGTTGCCCTTTTGATCTCAAAGATCAAATGTTCATCCCAAACCATATTTTAAAAACTAAGCTAATGATGTTCCCTGCAAAACATGCTTACCTTGGAGAGTTCCTCCTTTGATGAATGGCATATTTGATCTTGTTATGAAAGTCAGAGTTCTGTTTACATTATTCCTTCACCACCTGTCAGTTCTGCCCCGTTTCTCTCCACATCAGTTAGCATTATCTGTCACTGAGCTATCAGTGACCTCCTGACTGATCTACAGAAATCTACTCTTATCTGACCCACCCAAAACTGTAACCAAATTCATCTTATTAAAACACAAATCTGATCAAGTGACTCCCCATCTTAAGATATAAGCAAAACCATTTACATGGTCTACAAAGCCTGGCACAGTCTGACCACTACTGCCCCTAGCATCCTTTGATCGCCTCACACTCTATTTGAACCATATTTTCTCCCTGCAGCCTCTCACGCTCACAATGCTGACTTTTGCAATAGACCATCTACAGTGGCATTTACGTCTGGGATGCTTTTCCTTTTCCATTTAGTTTAGTCTTATTCTAACCTCTACCTACCAGATCTTTGTTTTGTTTGACTCACTGTTTAGGTCAAATTCTTACTTTAAACCCTCAAATCAATGTGTATCTCTTTCATAGCACTTATTGCCATTGCAAACTTATATTTACCTGTGATTATCTAATCAATGTCTAGCTATGCCACTGAAATGTTAGTGCCGTGAAGACAACAGTTGGAAGTTGTTTTTTCTTTATCACCTCTATTAACTCTCCCAGGTGCATACGCAATGTACATTAAATATCTTTGAAATTTGTATGAGGGATTTGCATTTCTAAATGTCAGTAGATATACTCTCAAGTTGGAAATTTCTAGCATATAAAAATTAAATAAATATTTCTAAATTCTAGAACAGATGGAACATGGAAACTGATTTTCTTGAATATTTCAAGGTGCCACATACTTAGAATCGCAAATTAGAGATATTTAACTATGTTTAAACAGTTCATTTCCACCCTCACAGCACCTTCTGTTGACCTTGTCAATAACATTTCTTGTTCCTCTATAATTGTTTAAAAGCCCCAACATTTTCTCAATTGTTTTTCACAACAACTTTATGTGCTTAAGTGACTTTTCTCATTATCAATGTTACTTTTATTCACTGTACTATTGTATCTCTACCATAAGAGGTCGATATCGTATGGAATTGATGTACACATAGTGTTGAAGATGATGTAAAGAGGTTTATGTCTGAATAGCCACTTGATGGCTTTACCAGCAGGAGAGAGATACTAATCGTTTTGAATACCAGTTGTTGTAAGTAAACTGCAGATAATCTTTATAACAGTTTTGCTGGAAAGATTAAATGTGATAATGAGCATGAAGGTTTTTGTTAATTATACCTTACTATGTAAGAGCCGAGTATTATGATTTTAGAGAGGGAAGTTGAAGAAATACTTAGAATGGATGATTTGTCCGATGTCAGAAATCCACTTAATTGCCTAAGCACGTTCACAACAAGTCGAGCTTGCGTGATGTGATTGTGATTTTTTTCGATAGAACGAACCTTTGTGTGCTTGTCATCTCACTGTGAAGTACAGGGTCTGCCACAAGTAACGCCCCTGTTTTATTACAAATATTTTATTAGAAAATCATAAGCATGTAATTCTGTAACATAACAATATCACACTCAAGCACACCATATGACATTTTAGGTGAAATGTTCAAATTAAAACTATAAATTATTACACGCACATTATTACCCTACCAACCACCCTCAAGCAGGCCTTGCTTCTGCTGGACCCTGTATTGTTTAGTCAGATGAGCCCTGAACAGATCATCAGTTTTCTCCTCAATGTTCTCTTTGTGATAGGTATTGAAAAGAAAAAAATAGTATTACGTAAATTTATCGTATTAATCTACTTCATTAAATGAGACTCAGTTATACCCATTATTAGTGTGAAAATGACTAAATAATATTATTCTTTAAGAGTAGGCAAATAATAACAAAACATTTAGTCAAGTTTTGTCATTGCCATGATTTGGATCAGCTGGAATTATGGCTCAATTCCAACAGCAGATCCAACTGGCCTGAGGATCTAGCCAGCAGTTGGTCTCTAGCTTGTCCCTCAATTACAGCTTTCAGAGCCACCAACAGGATCCTCTCTTTGACCGCTTACCTGTAGAATAAAAAGTATTATCGTACGGAGGGCCGTATGAAAGTCTCTAAAACTGCTCGTCCCTCACCAAGTAAAACAGAAAGTTAGAAACAATGTCTTACACAAGAAGTGAGAGATTAGTGACCGCATCAAAGACGTAAAGAGGTGGCAGTCCCTATTTAATTAACCTGTATAGCTCCTGAAAACCCAGGTGGATTATGCTTGCAATGGGGGAGCACTGGCAACTGACACAGCTGGCAGAACCCCAGATGCACTATCACAGGTCAGCGTAGCCCCTGGCACCTGAGGAGCCGCTGTTCGTCTGGCAGATGGGTTCTTTTAGAATTTCCATCATTAGGAAGGAAACTGATGTAGCTGCTGCCGCTGTGAAATGACAAAGCTGCCAGAGCAGAGACCAATACTAAGCCATCATTATGGAACAGTTCCTTGAGGCGCCCAGAGCTTTTCCACTTTAATTTAACCTTACCTGAATTAAAACCTGGTTCAGCCTTACCTGAATTTCAAAGTGGTTCAACTTACCATCATGGAAACCTTTTCTGGATATGTGTTTGCTGGTATTTTCCACAGTAATTCTGCCAGAACCACTATCTGAGGGCGTATCAGATGTTTCATGTCAGCAAGCGCAGCAAAGGTGAGACCATTGGCATGAGGCCACAGTGTCCACTTGTTTATCTTATAGACTCAACCTATAAGCCGGCAGCACAACAGAACAGTGGAAGAAGGGTCAGTTAGTACTCAGTGAGTAGCCAGCTCAGGGCTGGAGACTGTACCCCAGTGTACAGCACACGCAGTTAACCTGTGCCCGTGGTGCGTGTGTCTAACGACTGGAAAACCTGGCTTCAGTAACCAACTTTGGGAGTGGTATTTGATCTAATCGTCGCCATTTCTGAGTGATCCACTTGCAGGATTTTGTTTGCTATCTCCAAAATCTGAGGCCTGCTAAATTAGAGACCAGGGTCCCAGTGGGTGAATGTTTCACCGTGGACATAGTGAGGGCTCCACTGAACTTGAAGTTGGAGCTACAGCCTGGTCATTCAGGGAACCCAATATTCATGAAACAGCGGGCAAAGAAAGTCACATTATGGATAAATGACTCTGATTGCCATGACGATGTAGCTGCTGCCACAAGATGGAGTCGGGCTCAAATGAGCATATCTGGAGTCCAGGGGGTTTACTGAAGTGTTTATTTATTTTCTGTGCCCAATGATGAATAGGCAATTGTTCCAAACAAGTTCCAAAAAAGACAAAGCAATGAAGGATTAGATCAATTGGGAATACAGGTCTGGGTCACCCTCCCAGACAAATGACCCACACCAACCGAAATTCTGACCAAGGCTGAGTGGTATCTAGAACGGATGGCAGAAGGGAGATGGTGGATACAGGCTGGAGTCACGTGAACTGTTGCAGCATGGGGACTACACCTTATTTTATTTCCCTGGTCCTCTCACGTTGTCTTTGCCAAGATTGCAGCTGCCCACATTCTAGAAGGGGTCTCTACAATAGACTGGACTTGGATGAGGGCACAGTGGATTGGAATGGTACAAGGGGTGAAGTATAGCGAATACTTCTTATAAAATCTCAGCAACACTTCCTGTTCCAGCCATGGTTGCTTCAACTAGTTCAGCAGGGTTTCAAGCAGCTTCACGCAATTACAAACTGACTCGTCAGGTCCTGCTGCTCTGCCCCCTTGCCGTGCCCCGCAGTCAGGAAGCAAGTTACCGGTGGAAGGCACTTGATGACTACGCATGCACAAATTAGAAATATGGAACAGTTAACAACCTATAAGGTGAAATTTTTACCAATGTGAACTAAAAGCTGGAGGGGGGGCTCCCAAAATATAACTTTCTACTTCTAACATCTAGCTGGGCTAATAATCAATTAACCAAGACAGATTAACAAGGGAAAATGTACAGAGTTTATTACAGATGTACTGTCAGGAGTGTCATAAGATATGAGACCCAAAGCACACTGAGCAGTTGAGGCTTATCCACCATTCCGCCAAAGAAGAAGAGGGGAGGCAGGGCCTGGGAATCCAAAGGGGAAGGAGGCAGTTTTCAGGTATCTGAGAACGAGCAGGCACGCAGCAGCAGTTCTCGTGGGGCCATCCAGAAACAGTGGAACACAGGGAAACAGGCTTTGTTAGAGGCTTCCTTTCGATCATTAGGTACTGATGCAGATGTGCTAAGGTGAATATGCTAAGGTGACCTTCCTGAAGCAGGTTTTTCTGTCTTAATTCCTCTAGGCAGGAAATGCAAGGGTCAAAGGTTCATTTTCAGTGTTTTTTGTTGTTGTTGTTGTTAATAACCCCCTTAAAATCAACATCAAAGGCACAATTTGGGGTTGCAAAACTTTGCTTCTTCTCAGTCCCGCCTTTGAAATTTTTTCTTTCCAGCAAAGAAAGTAAAGGTTTATTTAAGGAAATGACACCAAGCCTGGAGACATAGGCAAGTGAATGCTTCTAAAATTTGGCTCCTCAGTGGCCTCTAAAAGATCAGTTATACAGGGGAAAATCATTAATCATGGTGACTAATCAAGTTGGGGTCATGGGCACTATAGATTGGTTGAGGTCAGGGTAGGGTTGATCTTTGTATCAGGTCTTGATGTCAGCCATTCTGTCTAGTTTTGCGAGGGTGTGGTTGGTAGAATTGTTCCACTTTAAATTAAGAGTTTCACATTCAAGAAACCAAGTTGGTAGATTTCTCCATATTTCATTGAACCACTGAGTCAGTCAGTCCTGAGATGAAGTCGGTTCAATTAAACAGTGGTGTATTCTTTCAGGGGGCAGGGATGCAAATGGGCTCCCACGTATAAGCCTATATTGTATAGACAATCAGGTATTTAATGAGAGACATTTCTGTGGGAACAAAATAAAAACAAAGGTTAATTATTAGAGTAAATTATAAACCCAGATTCTGAGCCTGGAGGACAACAGGTCAAGAAGATTTCTAGGTGTCACTTTCAAGCTTCTTTATTTTTGTTTATTGTGGTTTTTAAAGAAAAATTCTCAATTACAGTTGACATACAATATTATATTAGATTCAGGTTTAAAACACAGTGATTAGGCATTTATATACCTTATAAAGTGATCATCCTGTTAAGTCTAAAACACATCTACAGCGTACATATTTATTACAATATTATTGATTATATTCCTTATACTGTACTTTACCTCTCTTGGGTATTTTATTATTTTTTGCATGACAAAGAGTCTTTACTTTTAAATGGTTATCAGTACACCAAGTAATAACTGGTAACAAGTTCTTGAATTCTATCATCTAATAATTTTGATTAAGAGATCCTAAAAGCAGCCCAAACAATTATGCTAGTCTTCATTGTTCTAACCCTTAGCCAGAAAGGACTATTTGAAGGCTAGCTGCTACTTTACACAGGTTGCAAACAAACTGTTTTTGTTTTTAAAGAAACACAGCTTTCTTTAAAAAAAATAGTGTTTCTTACTATACCTAAGAAAGAAGAAGTCAGCATTGTTTAACCTAAAAGGCATAGAAAAACAGACAATCTCTACTCATTAGTTTGTACAAAGAAACTGGATTTGCTGTTATCGAAAAAGTAAAAGGACCTACTACGTAATATACAGAAAGAGTTTAATGTCTTTTCACAAGAATATAACTCAAGCTTTGGAAACGTCTCATACTCTATGGAGGCATTTAAAATGCCAGTACATGGAACAGGCCCTTCTTTCTTCTTCCGCTATCCATTTATGCAACAGTTTTCTTGGACTTCCGGCCAATGTCGCAGACAAAGGCCAGAAGTAGGTCTGGAAGATGGGCATCCTCTCCTGCGTGTCTGTCCTGTCAGGGCTGCGCTGGGATCCCAGGGCTGCAGCTTCCTCAGCCTTGAGCTACTTCCCCCTCTGCAGGCGGTACTGTGCAATTTCAGCCTGAGCCTCTGACCTGCTTCAGCCTCCATTTCTCTTCCTTGTGGGCTTTGGACACTTTTTGGTGACCCACTCCTCCCCTGGAAGCAGATGCTGGAGGCTGTAAAACTGACTGGCTGTGGCAGTGATTCCAAAGCCATAGTGAGCAGCCTAAATCTGCTTGGTCACCCCACAGGTCAGCTGACCTAATGGCCTAAGATCTATGCCTCCCCCCATGAGTATTTTAACAAGTATCCATCTGAACTTCTTAATCCTTCATAACTTTGTCACTATCTCCCCTACACCCAGCCAGTGACTACCTATATTAGTTCTCTGTATCTATGAGTTTGTTTTTGTTTTGTTGGTCATTTGTTTTTTAGATTTCACATATAAGTGAAATCATATGCTATTTTTCTTTTTCTGTGTGACTTATTTCACTTAGCATAATACTCTAGGTCTATCCATATTGTCACAATGGTGATATTTCATTCTTTTTAATGGCTGAGCAATATTCCATTATACATATTGGTATGTATGTGTGTACATATACACATATATACAGCTATCAGAGAAAATGGTTGGTATTATTTCAGTCTTCTGAAATTTATGGAGACTTGTTTTGGGGCCTAATGGGTTCTATCCTGGAAAATGTTCCGTGCGCACTTGAAAAGAGTGTGTATTTTGCTGCCTGGGTGAAATGCTGTAAAAATATCAATTAAGTCCATCTCATCTAATGTGTCTTTTAAGGCCGCCGTTCCCTTATTGATTTTCTGTCTGGACAATCTACCCGTTGATGTCAACGGGGTGTTAAAACCTCTGACTAGTACTTCATTACTATTGTTCTTCCGCTTTATGTCCACTAGCACTTGCTTTACATATTTAGGTTCTCCTCCTTCGGGTGTGTAACATTTACAAAAGTTTGTCCTCTTGTTGAATTGATCCCTTTATTATTATGCACTGTCCTTCTTTGTTTCCTGTTACAGCCTTTGATTTAACTTCTGTTTTCTGATAAAAAGTATTATTATACTAGCTTTTTTGTTCATGAAATATATATTTTCATCCTTTTACTTTCTCTGTGTGTCCATCTGAAGTGAACCTTTAGTAGGTAGCATATGTATGTGTCTTATTTTCGTTTTTCTTTTGTATTAAATCCATTCAGCCACTCTATGTCTTTTGATTGGAGCATTTAGTCCATTTACATTTAAAGTATTTATTAATAGGTATCTAGTTATTGTCACTTTATTATTTTCTGATTGTTTTTGGAGTTCTCTGTTCTGCCTTATTCTCTTACTCTCTATTCTTATATGATATTTTATGTAATGTTGTGTTTGAGTTCTTTTCTCTTTGTTTCTTTTATATTTTTTAAAAGAAGTTTTGGTTTGTGGTACCGCGTGCCAAAGCTGCTCTTGATGGAGTGAGTAGGCAGTGACAGTCGGGTGGATCGTGCTGGTTGGCAGTTGGAATGGCTCTGGTGATGTCATTGGGTGTCCGGGCAGACCTGTAGTGGCCTACAGTCGTGGAGATTGTCTTAGCATGAGCCGATGTGGTAATCTCTTTAAAGTTTATATTAAGTCATCCAGTTGCAGTTCACAATTGCAAGGCTCAGGAGAAAAGCGGAGTTTTGGTTCTATAATTCTATGTCAAAGGATGAAAGAAAAATGAAAATGTTAGTTTGGAGGGTTGCAGCCAGATACTTGAGGAAACTAAATTCAAGTACAGGGCAGTTCACAGGTGGAACACAAAACTTAAAAGACAGTTAATTGAATTGGAAATTAATGTCCACAAGTGTATATTATAGTTTCTATTAAAATAATTTTTCAGTCTAAAATCATCTTCATTATTACCAAAGACAGTCAAATTAAGACTAATTTATTTGTAACATAAGTCTAGTTTCGATAAATTTGGCCTGATTGTTAGTTTCCTGGAAAGATTGCTGTGAGCCCTATGAGAAAGGCACCAGGCTGTTTCTTTAAGAGGCTCTTATTGGTTTCAAAAGTCAATCTTAATTCCTTAAAGCTGTCTGGCCACGCCCAACTCCACGTGCGCCTCTTTCAAACACGACACGACAAGTAAACCTTGGCAATAAACCAGTTTCCAGTTCTATCCTGTTATACAGAAAACAGATTCTTATTGAAATTATACAGTAATCACATTGCCATGAATATAAATACATGTAATAATTATTAAGAATTTCCAAGTTATGGATGGATTGTTTAGAATAGGTAGAACTGTTCTAAGTTATAGTTTACAAGAAACAAGTTTACATATATTTGAAAAATGAAAGTTTTTTAAAATCAGCAATACTTCAAACAAAAAGTCATAAGAATTGTAATCATCTTCAGTTCATTTAGTCCCATGTAATTAAATCTTATCTTGATTACTTGTTAGTATTTTTATAAATCCAGTTTTTCCTTAGAGTTTTGCAAATATTCAAAAAGTTTAAATGTGTGAACTGAAAGTTTATTTTCAGAAACTTTTATTTTAGAAGAAATCAGAGTCCTTTCCATGGGTCCATGGGTCTTTCTGAAGATAAAACATACATGCGAAAGTGTCAGAGCAAAACAATAACTACAAATGACAGAAAGTTAAAATGATGTGGTTAAATATCTGATTACAATGTAATAGACAAAGAAATTTGCTTTTCTCTGTAACATAACATTTTAAGATAGCTAGGATTACAAATAATAACATATCAGGATTTAGCAGAATTTTGGAAATCTTATATCATCTCTAGAACACTTATTTTATTTTTAATTTTTTTTAAATCTTCATTATATTTTTTCCATTACTGTTTCGTCCACTTATATCCCCCTCCCTCCAGCAATCACTACCCTGTTGTCCATGTCCATGAGTCCTTTTTCATTTTTGCTCACTCCCTTCTCCTGCTAACCTTCACCTCCCCCTACTATCTGTCATCCTGCTCTCCATCTATGAGTCTGTCCCCATTTTCCTTGTTAGTTCAGTTTGTTCACTAGATTGCACACATGAATGAAATCATATAGTACTTGTTTTTCTCTGACTGGCTTATTTCACTTAGCATAATGTTCTCCAGGTCCATCCATACTGTGTCACAAAGGGCAAAATTTTCTTCTTTTTTACTGCCGAGCAGTATTTCATTGTGTAAATGTCCCATAGTTGTTTTATCCACTCATCTTTTGATGGACACTTGGAGTAATTCCATATCTTGGCAATTGTAAATAACACTGCAATAAATATAGGGGTCCTTATGTTCTTTTGAATTAGTGTTTTGGGTCTCTTCAGATATATTCCCAGAGGTGGAATTGCTGGTTCAAAAGGCAGATCCATTTTTAAGTTTTTAAGTTTTCTCCATACAGTTTTCCACAGTGGTTGCACCAATCTGCATTCCCACCAACAGTGCAAATGGGTTCCCCTTTCTCCACATCCTCACTAGCACTTATTTGCTGATTTATTGATGAAAGCCATTCAGAAAGGTGTGAGATGGTATCTCATTGTGGTTTTAATTTGCATTTCTCTGATGATTAGTAATGTTGAGCATCTTTTCATATGTCTCTTGGCCATCTGTATGCCCTCTTTGGAGAAGTGTCTTTTCAGGTCCTTTGCCCATTTTAGTAACAATATGTGTATACTAATATAGCATAGTTATTATTTCTTTATTTGTCAATGCTTTTCATGTAATTTTAGTATATCAAGTAGGCCCAATGATTTCAAAATTTCATTTTTTATAAAGAAAGAACAAATCTTTTGAGGTATTCCAGGTCAATAAAAATGTCTACTTAAAACCTGATCCCTGGAACGTTTGTCAAACATATTTAAAAGGTTTGTAAATTTGACCAAAAAGATCAGGGATTACTATGATACAATACAAAATTATTAATTTTCCAAAGTGACAATAAAAGATATCAAAGACAAATATAGATTACTAATTGTTAGAAAAACTTTAGCTCTTAAAATTGAGATTGTTTTATTTTTTAAAACATTTTGTATTTTATTTTTAGATTTAATTTATTTATTTTAGAGGGGAAGGGAGGGAGAAAGAGAGGGAGAGAAACATCAATGTGTGGTTGCCTCTTGTGCGCCCCCTACTGGGCCACTACCCAGGCAAGTGCCCTGACTGGGAATCCAACTGGCGAGTCTTTGGTTCTCAGGCCAGTGCTCAATCCACTGAACCACACCAGCCAGGGCAAAGATTCAAATTTATCTTTTAGTTTTTCTGTAATAAGCCAAAAGTAGGTAAACTTAGACTCATTTATCAATATTTCAGTATTTTATATTATTTGGAAATAATCTAAATATTTCATAATTTCCATCATTTAATGTAACTTAGAACTTTAAAGTTTCAAATTGTCAAAAGATTTTTGGGAAATGATATTTAAGTATATAAAGGCATTATGATGCAATTACATATTGCTAAAATTTTCACCTAAAAAAACCCTTTTACTTTAGTTACATCTATTTAATTTATTAATTCTTTAATAATTATATTTAGATTACACATAAAAACTCCATGAGACATCAGACAAAGTCAATTATTATCCAAGGTTTTTCCTGCTGACAAATTTTACAATAGAGATTACAGGTAAAACAAAAATTTTACATTTAAACCAGTTTAATGTCAAATACTTTTTTCAGATCACAAGATCCTGAAAAACATTTGGGTTAGTTTCTATTATATTTTCTGATTTTAGAAGTGCTAATTCCCTTAAGTCAATTAAAGATAAAAAATTATTAATAGCATTTTGAGGTAGAAAATACTCATATTTTGCCAAGTATAAAGCACCCTTTTTTACCCAATTTTTTGAGGGAAAAATTAGGATGTGCATTATATATGGGTATAATAATCCTGTGTATAATGTGCACAAATCATGGGTGCATGTTATACATGGCAAAATGCAGTACCTATTTATACATAAAATATACAGACAAACACAAACAGATAACACACATAGAGATCACACACATTAACAGATTTATACAAGATTATTAGATATTTTTGGTTTGTTCACTTTCAGGCAGTGTGGGCTGTATTTAAATTCTTGATTAACCCACAGGAAGACTTAGGAGGCTTAACAGAGTTCTATTAGACAAACAAATCAGCTTCCAATTTTGCCAAATTTCTGACCAAAAAGAAATTCTTTAAAAGTATCTTGTCAGGTTTCTTATTATAATCTCTGCTTTCTCATTTTAAAAAAATTTCTTCAAATTTGTTTTAAAAAAAGCAGACTTGTTTGGGACCCTTAATATTTGAGGACCAGCAGGTGGTGTCTTTGGCTCACCCAACTTTATGTCAAGCTGTATGAAACTTTTTGTTTTAACCTCATCAATTTCTGTTTTATTTATCCCATTTCTAATAACTAGCTAAATATTGCTATCTTGCTAGAGTGAGTCCTGTGACTCCTCCCTGTTTCCTCTTTGTTCTATTTCTATCAATATTTGTCTTGTAGCTCTGTAATCTTTTTAAATGTCTACTTTGGTGGGAAGGGTCTTGTGACTCTCCTTTTATTAAATGTTGAGCAATTGTCCTTCCAATGTCCTGATTTTTTTTTTTTTTAACAATATCTGGAGATATCTGAAGGCTACTACAGGAAGGGGTCTGACTGGACTTTGATTTTTTTTTTTTAGTTTCTATCCTTTCATCTTATTAAAGGAGTCTTAATGGCAAGTCATTATACCAATGAGAGCTCTCAAAGTTTCCAATTTAAAAGCTTTTTTCAAGTCAAAGATTCCATCATCTGGCCAGTGATGGCAGGATTTTCATAGCAATTCAAACCAATAAGCCTTTGAAAAGCTTAAGTGAGGAAACAGGAGGCTTCCACAGAGAGTGCAAAGGATGCAGCCCTCACAAGTTCCAAACGGTTTATTCCCAGAGTCAGCCTGAAAAAGATGGGCTCGGGTTGTCTTCACAAATCTGTCCCAAAACATGGGCCATCACATGCTTTCCCCCTTTGAACAGAAAAGGTTTGCGTTCCTCAGCCAGTAAACACAGCTTTTAGCTGCCGGCCAGATGCATAGGGGTCATCCCACGCCGGGAGATAACAGACCATCTCTGGGAGGAACAGGAGCCACAGAAGACAAGTCTGTTCAAACCAAATATTTACCAGGGTCACATTTGCCCAAGAAAAGTTTCACAAACATTTTCTCCTGCCAATCTAAATTTAAAAAGAGAGTAAAAGGACTTTCACCACTTCTAACCTCTACTGAACCCGCCAAGGAGCGATCAGTGGGAGTGACAGGACGAGAGTGCTCAGCGCCTCTGCTGACTGGGGTCGGATTTTCCATCCTCTCAGGGCAGCAGGCCAGGGAGCTGGCAGTGAGTGCTCCTGGCTGGCTCGGCCAAACCGTGGGGCGACAAAACATATACACGACTTTCTTCCTATCTTCTAAGTTCTTCTAGCCGAACCAATGATTGACCAACAAAGATTAACAGGAGAAAATGTACAAAGTTTATTACGGGTGTACATGCAGGAGTGCCATGAGATATAAGCCAAAAACACAGCAGGCGGTTGAGGTTTATGTGCCATTCTGGACAAAAAGAAGGGGGTTTAGAGTGCTGGGAATCCAAAGAGGAAGCCAGCAATTCACAGGTAGTAAAGAAAGAGTAAGCATGTGGCGAAGGAATTCTTACTGGGTGTTTCAGAAACAGGGGGATGCTGAGGGGGAAAAGGCTTTGTTAGATTTCTTCCTGTCTACCTCGATGTGCTAATTCACATGTGCTAAAGGGGATTATGCTCAGGTTCCCCTCCAGAAGCAGGTTTTTCTATATGAATTCCTTTAGGCAGTCAGGGGGAGGGTCAAAGGTGCTTTCTGAGTCTTTCTTAATTACCAGCTTAAAATCATTACATCAATACCCCAAGAGGCACATTTTGGGGTGGCAAAATTTGGTGTCCCTCAAAGCCAATGGACAAATGCTTTCTCCTTAGTCTCGCTGATAGACAGATCTGAGAAATACATTGTACTGCTTCAAGATGGTCTTGGAACAAGCAATGAGCTAATAACACATTTCTATACTGTTCTTACCCCTTTCCTGCTTTGCTCCCCTGGCCCTTGTACCTGTGGCTAGAATCACACTCCCCATTAAAGTGCTCTCACGTGGGACTTCTTCTCAGGTTCTGCCTCCTGGGGAGCCCAGGCTGAGATGCTTTGTGAGAAAGCTATTATTATACCTGATGCTAAAAAATTGTGTGACTCACCTGGAGTCTTGCAGATGGTGATCATCTGAGCTATCATCCTAATCGTGCCTTCTGACTTGAAATCTGGTAGTCGCTCCACTGGATCACTTCTCAACGCATCTGATAAATTCAATGACGATTAAAGCAGTGGGTGCTAGGGCATTGTTAGTTCTAGTGTTTGACTTTAATGTCAAATCTTGTTTTTTTATTCCTAGTAACATCAGAGGCAGAAACATAAGAAAAAATAGGAGCTTGTTCTACTTTAAACACCAGCATGGGAGGAAAATGCTAGGTACTGTAGGTTTCCCAGTAACTGTGAAGGAGTTCTGTACAGACCCTAGAAACCAGAGTGTCAGAGTTTGAGAAAAATGATGCATTTCCCCCCCACTTTTAAAAATAAGATACCAAAGCCTAGAGTGATTAAGTTACTTCTCTAATTTCACAAGTTCATTAGTGGCAAATATTTAAGTTGTGACTAGATAATTTAAAGGATGGAGTAATTATGCTTTTGGTGAGTTTAAATACAGGTCTTTGGAGGAATCCGGGAATTTTTGACAGGCCTCATGAGAGCCCTTTCAAAAGTGTATTTCTGTGATTCTAAGTAATCATCACATCCAATGAATTAATTATGCCACATGATATTTTCCCAGTGCAGTACAGATGGCTTCATCATATTATTTTAGGCTCTAGTTAGAGATGATTCACTGGCATTTTAAAGGCACTGTTGCAACTGTTCCCCAGAAGAAACTAGAGGATGATTCAAACTGCTGTGTATTGAAAATACATCACTTATCTAGTGATGAGTCCCTTTGCATCTGAAAGGGCCAATCTGGAAAGGAATTCTGGCAAGCTGGGTAGGAATGCACACCACTTGCACACAGCCAAGCAGCCCTTCTGAGCCTGGGCTGCAGTGGGCATGCTTGGACCTCAGGATCTAGAAGTCTGTCTCCTTCTGTCTGCCAGCTTGACTCAGAGCTGAATGACAGAACCGTCTGTCAGAAGGGCCTGGGAACTGAGTCAGGACAGCTAGAAAGAAGGGCAGAATATATCCCTGATTAAAAATTAAAAAAAAAATTCAATTCTTGAATTACTTGGCAGACAGCTAGGTTTTCTCTGAACTAGCTGAATTAATTACTTACTGAATCTGCTGCTGTCCAGATTACTTTTGAAATTACTTTTCAAAGTAATGATGAAATTACTTTTGGCTATAGAATTATTTTTGATGTCCAGTTCATTGAACAAATATTTACTGAACACAATACACATTGGGCTTATTTTAGGTGGTGGGGTTTAGCCTCTACATGTTTATGGATGCCTTCCTTCATTCCAAAAGATAATTAGCCTTAGAACCATTGGTGGTGAAACGGCACCAGGTGGAGTCCAACCGGACCTTGGTTCAGCAACCTCAGTACTTAAAGTCTAGCTGAGAGAGAATTCAGAGCCAAGACTCCAAGTATAAGAGTAAGTTTATTTAGAAAGTCACAGAGGTAGAAAAATTGAGCCAGATAGGCATAGGGTCAGGAAACAAGTTGCAGAGGCAAAAGAAGGACCCTTGCAGCTTAGAAGAAAGAGAGAGGCAAGGAAAACACACTGGGAGGGAGGGGGTGGGGAAAGGCACAGGTGTGCTACATAGAGAGAGCTTACCTGGGTCCTCTATCCTAAGGGCTTTTAAGGGTGGGGATTTTAGAAGAGGTCCCAGGGGAGAATCTCAATAGACTATCAGTTTTCCAGGTGTGTCCTTTCAGGGTTGTGGTCTCTGCTGATTGGTTAGCACCAGGAGAGGGGGTCATTAGTCAATGCAGCTGGTCCTGACATCGCTTGACATCTGCCATGACATCGCTTGTCTGCTTTTGCTGCTTTTCTGGGCCTGGAGCTGAAATGCAACTGAGGCCTAGATGTATTTGATGTAGGTCAGAACCTCATTGTCCTGGGAAGTCTAAGCTTAAGGGCTATTCTCTGCCTCCTCCTTGTTCCTCCTCTAAGGGGGTCTAACCTACATGACTAGCAGTACAACAGGGAGGAGAGGTCAGGGGAGAGTCCGAACTGCATGACCAGAGACATGAAAGGTCAGGGAGTCTAAACCACAGGACCAGCACTCTGTTAGGAGAGGAAGCATATCGCCCTCAGGCGAGGTCCTTGTTTTCCCAGTTTTGCCCATTGCTAGGGACCCAGGGCTTTCTGCCCTGGTGACCTTCTGTACCTGGCCCAACGTCCTTGGCTAACTGCCTACCACAGAAATAAATAGCATAGATCTCTTCCTCAAGGAACCCTCAGTATGGAGCAGACAGCAAAATGTGAACAACGATTGTTATAAATATTATGATAAGGCGGATGGCAGGAGAGCCTGTCTACCTGGGTGGTCAAGGAAGGTTCCCAGGGGTTGGGCACCTCAGTGCAATTACCTAGGTAACAAAGGGGAAACAGCTTTCCAGACAAAGCCACACATGCAAAGGTGGGGTGTGTATGAATACATTAAAAAGCCAGCAGCCCACTCAGGAAGACTGGTTTAAGGGGCCTCTGAGGGAGGTGTGAACAGGTGGGCAAAGCCAAGTCATAGGATGTCCTGTAGAAGCTTAAACATTATCTGAAATCTTTGGAGAGGAACATAAAGGTTTTAAGTAGGGAAGTGATGTAAATACAGGTATATCTCCCATCCAGCATGGGAACTAGACCCGTGACCATAATGTACATCTAAACATGTAATTCTCCTTCACATCACCTCATTTGAGATTTTATTCTCATTCTTGTACAGATACACATAATACACATAGACATTTACACATATTCTCTTGTACAAAGATACACATAATACACATAGACATTTACATACAATCCCTAAAAGTGTATCAGAAAGTTTTACTTGTAAGCCATGTATCTTATTGTATGTCATCTTTTTGGACTTTTTACCACTCGATCTTTTATTAAGATCCATAATTTTTACAGACAGCTTTTGTTCATTTATCTTGACTACTGTATATTATTTAATTTTGAAGACATACTACATACTTATCCATTTTCCTGTAGATGGCTTTTTGAATTGTTTCCAAGTTACATCTAGTATGAACAGGGCTGCTATGAACACTTTGGTACATGTACTAGTTTATATAAGCAAGTGTCATTCTCATAAATATTTAGAGAAAGAACTGCTGGATAGTAGAGTCTGCATGTTTTTTGTACAGATACATGTATTCAAGTTAAAGGACTCCCTTTAATTTTTAGATTGTGCTCTTTTATGGCAACAAATGCCATTTATTTTATTAAATGATACCAATTATAGATGGCAGTTGCTGCTCTTTAAAAACCTGTCCACTTTTAGTCAAATTAACCTGAAAATTTGTTGGCAAGCTGCACTGCTCTGTGAAATTTTGAAGACCAGGGAACTCAGTGGGGGATCATACCTGAGCGAAGGCTGAGGTGCACCCACGTCTGTGAGAGTCATTGTCACAGCGCTCATCTCGCTGGGCTGCCTTGAGGACTAATGACACAAATAATGACAAACACTGGATTACAGTAATTGCTCAAGAACCCACAGTGCCCTGGCTACCTGGTGTTTGATGCTAACTTCTAAACGCCTGGGGTTATGCAGCTGGTTTGGCCATGCTTGCTGCAGCATTTAGGAGACTTTTTTTTTTTTTAAAGATTTTATTTTTATTTATTTTTAGAGAGAGGGGAAGGGAGGGAGAGAAACAGCAATGTATGGTTGCCTCTCACATGGCCCTCACGGGGACCTGGCCCGCAACCCAGGCATATGCCCTGACTGGGAAACGAACTGGGACTGCTTGGTTCCCAGCCCGTGCTCAATCCACTGCGCTACACCAGCCAGGGCTTTTTTTATTTTTTTTATTTTTAGAGATAGGGGAAGGGAGGGAGAAAGAGAGGGAGAGAAACATTAATGTATGGTTGCCTCTCACATGGCCCTCACTGGGGACCTGGACTGCAAACCAGGCATGTGCCCCGACTGGGAATCGAACCAGGACCCTTTGGTTCCCAGTCCACGCTCAATCCACTGAGCTACGCCAGTCAGGGCTTTAGGAGACTTTCTGAAGGTGATAGCCCAGGGGAGCAGCCTTTCTGAGTGCTCACTCTTTGCCTTTATCTGTTCAACGAACATTGTAGCACCCAGGTATGGAGTTAATGATTAAGAAATAAAATACTTGTTTTATTTCTTTTGACAACATGCGGGAAGCAAGCCACGGCACAACGGGCATCATGGAATTGGCCGTCTAGGATCCCAGGTCTTTGGTTTGCTTCACAGTTTACTTCCCGGAAGACACAAACATGGCGCTAGTCAAATGGGCAGACGCGAGGGAGGCACCAGAAGAGGGAAGAAGCTGCCAGCTTATTAAAAGAGAAATGAACTTTCCTCCAGTCCCCCAGCCAAGAGACATCCATCCCCCTTAGGGAGCTCTGTGGTGGTCTTCCCTGGCTGCTCACTGGAGCCCAATGGGCATGGACACAAATTTAGCTTCATATAGGAAATAATATGGATATGGCAATGCCAGAACATCCAGACTTCATTCCCATGCATAGGTCCAATCCATCAACTACATGTCTAGTTGCTATTTAAATAATTTAACAAAATACTATTTCATAAACTTCAGTGGCTCTTACCCTTTGTTTACATACAAAGGGAGGATTTTTATGACTTGCTTAGAATAGTTGGTTCTTTGCAAGCAGATTTAAGGCAGAGCTCCACGTTGATGCCAGGGTGTTTCTGCCAGGAGGGCAGTGGTACTCACACAGCAGGCGGAAGTGCCTCACAGGCACATTGGTGCACAGTTGGCCCTCGATCAACACAGGTTTGAATGCACGCATCCACTCATATGCCGATCGCTTTCAGTAAATACTGTAAATGTATTTTCATTGTGGTTTTATCAGTACCCTTTTCTTTTCTCTAGCTTACTTCATTCAGGATACAGTTAATCAACCCTAACACAGGTGTCCACCCTTTTGGTGTCTCTTGGGCCACACAGACATTATGACATGTAATCACAAAAAAATCTCATAGTGTTTTAAGTAAATTTACAATTTTGTGTTGGGCCGCATTCATAGCCATCCTGGGCTGCCTGCAGCCTGCAGGCTGCAGGTTGGACGCCCCTGCAGTTTGTTATCAGTAAAGCTTCCTGTAAACAATAGGCTATTTATTAATCATTAAGTTATGGAGGAGTCAAGTTATATGTGGACTTTCAGTTGTGCAGGGGGTCAGTGCCCGAACCTCTGCACTGTTCAAGTGTCGACTGTACTCCGAAAACCAATACACACTTTGCGATTACTATGTGCCAAACCCTCTCCTGGACAGAGAATAGAAGCATGAGTAGGATACTCCTTCCTTTCATGAAGTTATGGCTGATGGTGGAGTAGACAACTTACCAAACAATTATAGCACAGCTATTAATTATAAAAACGTTATGGGCAGGTGTGGGGGAACACAAAAGAGTGGTGGCTAACTCACTGAGGATAGGCAGGGAGTCGTCACATCAATCAGGTGCTGTGTAGGTGGGGCCTTGAAGCACGGGTGGGATATTTCCGAGTGAAGAAGGAATTCCTGAGAGAGGAAACCATTTGAGAAAAGCACGGAACTGAGAAAATTCAGGGCACATTCCAAGATCAATGTCTTCTTCAGTGGTCTCACGACTCAGTGCTATTTTCAGCTTATTTCCCTCCTGCCATGCCCTGCGAGAGTGCAGATTACAAGCATCAGATTATGCACGTGAAGTACACAGGGTCTGTGATGTAGACACTGGCCAGTAAGTGGTGACTGCCGTTATGACAAGGCTGCTAATGCAAGTCTGCTACCTCTCCCAGTTTAACTCCTTTATCATACCAGGCAGCTCAGACTCTTGAAGTTGTTGGCTCAGTGAGGTACGATCATTTCTGAGAAAGAACTTATCTGTATGAGATATCAGTCAGGAAAAAGAGCATTACTGGGTATACTTTGTGTCAGGCTTGGGAGGTAAAAAAGGATAATCTGCTCCAAAACTGGCATTGCTGAGGAGGTCAATGCCTGCTTTATGGCCATTGGCACTAGATGAAAATTTGACGTAAGAGAACCTATACTTTGCCTGGCTCATGCCAGTGGTGAAGGGAGCCGATATCTGAAGGTTGCACGTGGGCTGGAGATGATGGCAACGAGAACAGCCAACCTGCATGGAACACGTTACATAGTAGGTGCACTGAGAGGGCTACGTGTGTTACCCTGTTTGATCCTCACCACAAACCTGTGAGGATGGTATTCTTGCAATTATTATTACATCCATTTATAAGAAACTGAAAAAGCAAAGTGCTTTCTGCAAGACTACCAATCTTTTCCATGCTGGACATCCGGGTTTGAGCCCAGCTGTATCTATCTGGTCAGCACTTGGTCTTAGCCTCTACCCATGTGATATTAATTCCTACCATCATTTACTGAGCTTATAGGAAGTAGCATTTAGGCAAAAGCATAGTAAATTACTCGTTTTAAAAACTTTTACTTACCGATTTTTTTTTGTTAGAGAAAGAGAGAAAGGGGTGGGAGAGAGAGAGAGATTTGTTTTTCCACTTATTTATGCATTCACTGGTTGATTCCTGTATGTGCCTTGACTCAGGACTGAACCCACAGCCTGGGCGTATTGGGGTGAAACTCTGATCAACCAAGCTACCTGGCCAGGGCCATACATTACTCATATCTATTTCATGGAAAAGTTGCACCTCAGGAAATGAAGTGACTTGTCCAAAGGCACATGGTGGTGGAATTAGAAACCAGCCCAGGTCTTCCAGACTCCAAAGCCTATGCTTTTTCCATTGCTCCATATAGCCTCTCATTTTCATCCATGATCTGTCTTCTGGGGTTGACCATGATCAAAGAACAACCCTCAGCAACCCTCCAAATATGCCCTAAGCCTGCATATTTGAAACATCCTGATTAATGCATCCACAGTTTCTGCCTGTCTTCCTTCCAAGCCAGCATTTGAAATCTCACATCCTGCTGTAGCATCAGACGTAGGTCTCATGCTGCACAGGTCAGAGTACTTAGAGACCAGGTTCTCTTAGGACAAGCATCTCAGACCAAGGCTGTGAGACACCAAATGATGCTCTTCTCGGTGCCATTTATTTCTCTTCCTTTCCACCAAGCATTTTGCTCTTACAGGGCAAGCATTAGATATCATTCATTAGCTTTCTTACAATTGCATCTCCTCTTGCTGACTAAATTCCAAACACAGAGCTTCAGATCCGGGATGAGAAAACCCTGCCCTTGAAGCTATCTCCTGAAGGCTGGGCTGTCAAGTGTTTCAGTTTAATTGGGAAGAGAAGAGCAGATAATATACAGAATCGCAGACTTCCATTTTCCATTTTTCAGAAGACCCAGGGATCTTTCCAAGCATAGGACTCAAATCTGAGGAGAAGGGAGTTTAAGCTACTGTCTGCCTAACTCAGACAGCCTTCAAGCCTCAATCTCTAATCATAACTAACATTAGAATGAATTTCCGCTTTTCTCAGCTCTGCTCCTTGAGCGTAGGGGTGGCCCCGTGACCGGCTTTTAGCATAGACTGATGAACGGTGACGGCTCTGCAGCGCACTGGGATGTGCATATATGCGCGCACACACGCACATTTGCTGGAAAGGCTGTGGATAAGGGTGTGTCCCATTCTGTTGTGAGCAACTTAAGAGTCTTGTTCATCTTTTATCATAACATTATTACAGGGTTTAGCCTTGGCAATGTTCAAAAATATTTGCTAAATTAACATGCCCAAGATGTGAAGTAATTCTCTTTCCAGCAGCAGCAAAGACACATGTCAAAATAGATGTGTTAATTTTTTTTCATTAGGCTTGTGATGTAAGGAAAAATATTATCACAAATGTAACATTTCCTGAGGTTACTGCCTCAATATTTACTAAACACTGATTACTGCTGTGAGTCAGGCATGCTGCAAACATGAACAAGTCAGAGTTGCTCCCCTGAAAGGCCTCGCAGTCTTCTAGGGAGACCGCCCCCAAACACACACATCTCGTAAAGCAAGGCAGGCGCTGCAGTTAGAAGTATGTGCAATGCCGTGGGGAATGGCTCCCAGCAGGAGAGTCAGAAAGCGCTTCAGAGAGACCAGAGGGCGGAGGAAGGGGGACTATAGTCTGGGCAAAAGTGCGACATGTTCCAGCAATGTCCAGCATCAGGGGTCTCCTGGGCATAAAGTTTTTGGAGGAAGAAGAGGAGGCTGGGGCCAGGTTCTGAAGATTTTCACCATTAGAGAAGTTTAAAATAATCTTCTTTGGTTGATGATGATCAATTTTTTTTTTTTAACTGCCACTATCACATTTGCACCTTTGTCCCCTGGGCATAGCCAGGGTGATGGAAGTCCCCGATGACCTGGTATTCCGAGCCCTTCTTTTCTTCCATTCCAGAAAGCACAGTGTCATGCCACTGGGTGTGTGTGGTCTTATATTAATAGTAACCTTGGATGTGCTCTAATAAAGAAAAGTATTCTCAAGATTCCATACTTTAACTCTTTTTAATATCAATGACTTGTGATGGTCTTTACCTTCCTTCACCCCCTAAAAAGTACTGTGTCCTGTGGCCCTGGGGAGTTTATGATTAGAGAAAGGTCCCTAGTAATGGTTTCAAGTGATCAATGATAAGTTTAGAACCACGGGGAAACCAAGCAATTACCATCCTATCTTGTCACCAACTCAGGGAATGATTCACTTAAAGACATTGGTGATGTAAGGTCACTTACACTGACTCTTTGCTCCATTCTCAGAAATGTGGGAGCTTTTGATAGGTTTGTTTTTTTGTTTTTTAAACTTTCTATTTGTAGCAGGCTTGGATTTTGTAGACCTTCCCTTGGCCAGACTGCCTTTGGAGAGATGTTTGTCGCAGGGTACATCCTGTTTTGTTGTTGTTATTTCAAATGGATCTCCCCACCTTGGTGAAAAGTCACCAGTCTAGCAATTAGGGGCCGCTGTGCTCATTTGCTATTAGCTGAAGTTCCACACTGAGAAAATTGCATTTTTACTTGGCTTGAGTTCTATTCCTGAGCGATGCTCAAGTTAAGAAGCAGGTGTGCCTGGTAGCATTTAGTGCTGGCAGTGGATAAAGTTCTGTAAGTGGGACGGTCCAAGTAGACGGAATTCGAGTGAATTAAGAGTCATGAGCTTTCATTTTCTCTTCCTCACTTTCAGTGGGACTATGATTTAATTTTTTTGTCATTTGTTACCTGGATGGTGGCAGTGGCCTCCTAACTGGTCCCCCTGACCCAGCGCGCGTGCCCTTCCCGCCAACGTTTGCCGTACCGTTGGAGTGACCGCACCAGTGATAGTAACCCAGCAAACACATCTCGTCCTCCCCTTTAATAAAGCCTGCACTGGAAAATCCAGTTTTGATAGGTTAAAAATGAAAGTTCAGGAATGTTTCTGCCAGTTGTTCTGCCAACCTGAACTATTATTCAGTGTTCCTTCAACAAACCAGTCTCTTTCTGTCTGCCGTGCATTTGAATATATTGCTCTCCCAAATATGTTGCTTTCTAAAAAGGCTTTTCTACCCCCACTGACTTTATTCTTAAACTTAAGTTGATTTTAAGATGCAGTTCAATAAACTCTTTGCCTTTGAAACTTTCTAATGAATTCTAGGTAAGGTTCTAGTTATCACTCACTCGGTCAGTCAGTATCTGTTGTTAAGCGTGGTCTTCGTGCCAGGCATTTCTCTCTGCTGGGAACACAGGGATGAACAAAAATTCTTGTCCTTGTTCATCCTGCGTTCTAGCATAGATCATATGATAAAGACGATAATCAAATACATGAATATGTAACTGCCAATAGTGAGAGTGCATTAAGAATGATAAATTGAGATCTATAAATGGAGCTCTTTAATTGGGGGAGGATTTTTATATATTCTTTAATTATAGACAGGATACATTACTTTGGGAAATGTTTCATGTGTTTTCTTTGAATTACAGTTTTTTGAGGTGATAACTGTTATTTTCCTTTGTCATTTTTCGTCCCTCCTGGAAAATACTCAATAATCATGCCCTGATTGATAATATACAAATGTACAACATGAACAGGTGAACAAATGAATTATCCTAAGTCATGTTTTATTCTCAATTTATTAGATATAGAAATTCTCTGTGAATAAGTGAAATATGTTGTACTCCTAAGATAAACTACTTTCTTAACAAACACTGGAGCTCTGGCGAAAGACAAAATATCTTTACCTTCAGCGCATGGATTCGAATCATACATCTGGGTCACTTGATATTCAAGATTTCTTCAAAAAAGAGATGGAGCCTCTATTTAACCAATCTGCATTCTATAACTCCAAAAAGTAAGAGATTCTTTCATTTCCTCAGAAAATTTATTATACCAGTTTTGTGAATTTCTTTAAACCAAGATTTTATTTTTTATTTTTAAATTTTAAGTATAGTTGGTATGAAATACATTAGGTTTAGGTGTACAATGTAGTGATTCAACATTTAAATAACTTACAATGTGATCACGACACTAAGTCTAGTAATCGTCTGTCACCATGCAAACTTATCACAACATTACTGTCTATATGCCCCTTCATACTTTTTCTCAACCCTCCATCAGTTTGATCTTCATTTCTATGAGTTGTTTTTTGTTTTCTTCATTTTTTTAGATTTCATATAAGTGAAATGATACAGTATTTGTCTTTCTCTTTCTGACTTATTTGCTTAATATAATACCCTGTAGGTCCATCCATGTTGTTGCAAATGGCAAAACTTCATTCTTTTTTATTGCTGAATAATATTCCAGTATGTGGAATATACATCTATATGTATCATGTATATGGATGTATGTATGTGTACATACATACACATTTACAATATATACAGTGTCTGGTAGAAGTAAGGCCTGTTGGAATGTGAGTGGTCGGTAGGGCACATGAATGTCTCACATGAGATGGACAGCAATTTGAACATTTCACCTAAAATGTCATATGGTGTGCTTGAGTGTGATATTGTTATGTTACAGCATTACATGCTCATAAGTTTGTAATAAAAGATTTTGTAATAACAAGGACATTATTTGGGCCGGACCCTGTATACATATATATATATTTTTAAAAATTAGTGTTTTACTTTCTTCAGATAAATACCTGAAAATAAAACTGCTGGATAATGTGATAAATCTGTCTTCAGTTCTTTGAGGAATGCTTATAGTGTTTTCTTTAATGGCTGCACGAATTTTCAGTCCCACCAAGGGTGAAGAAGGGCTTCCTTTTCCTCCCATCCCCACCAACACGTTGTTTTTTGACTTTTTAATAATAACCATTGTGAGTGCGAGATGACAGCTCGCTGTGGGCTTGCTTTCCCTTCCCCTAACGACTGGTGATGTTGCCCATCCTCTCACGTGTCTGCTGGTCATCTGCACGCCTTCTTTGGAGAAATGTCTCTATGTCCTCAGCCCCATTGTGTAAGTTGCTTACATATTTTAGATAGCCACCCCTTATTGGAAATATCATTTGCAAATATATTTTTCCATTCAGTAGGTTGTCTGTTTCCATCACCGTGTAGAAGCTTTTTCATTTGATGAAGTCCCACTTGTTTACTTTTTGTTTCCCTTGCCTGAGGGAGCATATCCAAAAAGATGTTACTAAGACTGACGTCCAATAGTTTACTACCTGTGTTTTCTTCTAGAAGTTTTCTGATTTCAGGTCTTATATTTAAGGCTCATTTCATTTTGAGTTTATTTTTGTATATGGTATAAAAAAATGGTCCAGTTTCATTGTTTTTTTGCATGTATCTGTCCAGTTTTCCCACTTGTTGAAAAGACTGTCATTTCTTCATTGTACATTCTTGAATCTTTTATCATAGATTAATTGACCACATATGTGATAGTTTATTTCTGGGCTGTCTATTCTGTTTCATCGATCTGTGTGTATGATTTTGTGCCAGTAACATACTGTTTTAATCATCACAGTTTTGTAACATAGTTTGAAATCAGGGAGCAAGATACATCCAACTTTGTTCTTTCTTAGGATTATTTTGACTATTTGTGGCCTTTTGTGATTCCATGCAAATTTTAAGATTTTATACCAAGATTTTATTTTAAAACGATTTTCTGAGAGAAGCAAAGTAATCTTTAGTTACAGTTTGGAAGGAACCCTATGGCAAAAAGATATTTAAAGTGATCTAATTATATGACTAGAGCACTATATAAAAGTTCATCCTTACAGTGTACGACTAATGCCTGGCTCTAGGTGATCCATGAACTCACTCTAACATATTGAGCAAGTCCTTTGTTCATGTACGTCTCAGGTTCTTCACTGGACAATGGGTACCTGTAAGTCTTCAACATATCATTGAGCCCCCAGGACCTTCTTCTTTCCTTATATTTCTATGTGGTTCTATTGAAAGCCCCAACCCTGACCAGTGGCACGTTCTAAAACAAGAAGAGATCAGAGTACAGCACAGAATAAGGCAAGTGTTCCCACAGGGATTAGCTGTTAATCTTTTGTTTGCCCTGTTTCTGATGAACAAGGCACAGTACTTAGATACCTGGACCCGAGGTGGGCAGGCGGTGGTGTGTGTGGCAGCCATGGCAACCACGTCTAGTCAGCGTTGCCTAGTGCAATGACAGGAGGTGCACTGCCCTCACCCTGAGCCCGGCTCCCTGGTTGAGCCCAGGGGACACCTAGGCCCCATGTGCCCTCGCCCCTCTGGCCAGGATCCCATGGATATGACCATGCAGGCTCCTCCTGGCCTGGGTTTTGCTTACGGGTCTTCTTCACGGAAGGGATGGCCCCCAGTAAAAGACTCTAGGAAAATAGCCTCCCTGAAGGGTGTGTCTAGGTGAGGGAGGCCCTGGGACCAAGAAGGTGAGGACACTGAGCTGGCTGGAGGCTGCTGCTAGAGCGGCAGAACCGCTCACTGCAGGCACCCTCCCTGCCCACCACCATGGCACGTGAGCCAATCCCCACAGGGATTTCACACAGATGCGCCCTGCCCCCTGCGCTAGTTCTAATTCTAGAACTTCTGCCTTACCTGCCTCATGACCAGGCCAGCAGCACCAGCACCGTAAAACCCCGGTACTCTTCCCATCTGAGTCTAATCACTCGGAGTGCTCCCAGTAGCCTCTGTCTTTTTCTCCACCCACCGTGGGGTAGGCAGGAAGCCACCATTGCTAACCAGACGTGGGGCTCCTGGCTCTCCAGCAAGCTCCTCTGGCCACACACTCTCTTGAGCCAGAGGTCAGCTGCCAGGTCGTTAAGGCTGATGGTATCTGGTGGGGCACACCAACCCCAGATAAAGAAAATGAAAGTGCTAGTAAAAAAGAGGAGGAGTGTTGCATCTCCCACCCAGGATAAAGCTCTACAAAACCAGCCTAGTACCAAGGAAAGGCCTTCTGCTAGCACGGACGTGTGTGTGCATTTCTGTTATCATGTGTGTGCTCCAATAGGACTCTGCTGCTTGATGGCCCTTAGAACTCAAAGGGGGCCTGCAGAGGCAGGAGAGGCATCTTAAATCAAATATAACAACTTTAAGATGAAAAATAAAATCCAGTGATATGTGGACAGCAAGCTGTGCAGATGAAGTGGGAGAAGCCATACTGATGCCATGAGGTCATTAGCCCTGGGCTGACCCATGGTGAACTTTGCGGCCACTTTCAGTTCCTCAGAGCCGAAGGACTAATTAATGGCTGTCTCTCCTTCAGAGACACATCAGTCTAGAGAAAGAGAAGGGCTGTCCAAAGAGCATTCCCCTCAAAATCTTCACCAAGGTCATTAGGAATTGTGCCTGCTCTAAAACTATAGCAATAAGGAATTCAGGTATAGCGGATGAAGTTATCAACACGTCGCTACCAATGCAAGGGATAACCGGCTCTGCGAGAGATCAGCAGTTCTGGGTCAATTCTGGCAAACGTGAGGCACTGTATTCACTTATTGGGCATACATAAACCTACAGAATTAAAGTGAGCCGTCTTCGAGACACTGCACTCCTGACACAGTGTCACAAGCGCATGTTCATGATACAGTTTTTCCTATACGTCAGCCGGGCAACTGCTCAGCTAGCTGCCTGCTGAGCAGCCGGGCATCAAGGAACAGACAAGAGTCACAGTAACTATATTATTCACTCAGCTTTATTGAATGCAGATTCACTCAAAGTAGAACATTAACATACATCAATATCCTACTCACACTCTAACCATCTAAGAGAAATATAACACATACATGCAGCAATCAGTGGGGAATAGTGAACCCGAGTCCCAGAGTCTCAGTCTGCAGGTCTGAGAGACAGCACAGTGGGCAAGGCAGTTGTCAGCTTCTTGCAAGGAAGGCTCTCTGAAGCCAAGTGGGCAGCAAGGCAGAGCCTCTGGTGGCCGATGCCAAGAGAGGTCAGCGTGGCATGAAGCAGCACTCTGGTGTGTGGGGCTCAGCTGTCTCAGCAGTAGTCTGGAACTGCCTCAGTTATACCTTGAAAGTGGTGCACTCCACCCATCTGGGTCTTTTCGATGTCTTGGTACCCCTGATGGCAAGTGGGGAACTTCCCCAGGAGCCTATCTATGGCTGGTCCCGCTCTGAAGGCATGGCTGTTCTGGTCACATGTGCAGGTATCTTAGGTGTGTGTGTCTTCCTGCCAGATGTGTCAGCTCTGACTTAGGTAGTTTCCCTCTTGAACCAAAGTGGGTTGACATGAGTGACTCCACTTTATTTTATATACTTTATGCTATCTTGATGAGACCAATGCCATTTTATTGGTCCTGCTCTCCACACATAGGGATCAGAGGACTCCACCAGCCATCCCAACCTCTGAGAGCCCTTCCTCATGGAACAGCTGCCCTGGAAGATGCAGTGCCAGTTCACCCTGAAGCCTAGCGACCTGGCTGCAGCCCAGTAGCTGAGTGACTCAGGACAGAAGACATTTAAATGGAGAATATATACAGTGGGCTTTTAACTTACCCATGTTACAACCTTGGAGTGTCTGCCAAATATCTGTGAGAATGACGGTCTGCCCAAGGCTGTCTCAGGTACACAATTCTTTCTTAATCAGAAAGAGCACCTCACAAAAGGCATCTTCAGCCAATGTGAAATCTCACAGAGAGCTGAAAGAGAAACTGAATTCTGGAGTTGAAATATACCTGGGCTGTGAATCTATTTGTTTTGAAGAATTTTCTATAAAATATTCCTGGAAGTATTTTCTCATCAGATTTCTATGATCACTGGGTCTGTGTAATGGATCAGGAAAATGATGAAGAGAAATAAATACAATTAAAAGGCTGGTAGACCAGGTCTAAGAACCAATGTTGTTCTCCTAAGGTACCTTTCTGGGGTATATACAACATAGAGCAACATTCCTCATCCAATCAGACAACTGCATTTAATTCTACAGTGTGTATTGCTCCTACCATTCTTTGGCTTCTTACTTCCCCCAGCCCCAAACTAGAAAATGAATTTATAAAAGGTTATTCTGCTTTCTCTATTTCTGATTGAAAATTACTATAGAATATTTGAAGAAGCAATCACCCCCGTCTTTGGAGAGGTTTCAGTGAGATGTGATACGCCTCCAATGTCTCCTGCTCACAAATGACTGACGTCTCTTAGGACAGCCTGGAAAATGAGCTGAATGAGGATGCTGATGCTCTGTGTGGGGACCTGGTAAAGAACCTTGGTCAGGGGAGCAGAAGCACCTCTGTCTTAACCCTTAGTGACAATGACCTAGACCAGCATGAGGAGGAATTTAACCCTGAGTGACTCTAATGTAGACCATTCTAAACATGAAGACATTCAAATGCAATGACCCCTTGAATCTAAGTCTGTGACCATTACAGTACTGTACAGAAAGGCCCCACTGCAGCACCATGCTGGACTCCATGTGGCAAGACCACACCCAGCTATCTGTCCACAGCTGCAGCTGATGCTCCCAAAAGTCCGATGGGAAGACTGCGGTACTTGGAGTCCAGCACCAATTATCTAGACTCAAAGCTTTCCTCTCTCAGGCAGTTTTGCCAGAAAAAGCTATGCAAGTCCAGATGTGATGCAATTGTCTCACAGAAAGATGAGGACCATCTGAAGCATAATCAGCCCCTGCAGGAAGAGGGAAAGACATATTTTAAACAGAGTTTAGTTATAGGCACTGATATGACAAAAATGCCACTAGTAAAAATGCTAAGAAGAAAAGCTTGTTTTTTCATGAAGGAAATCATATGAAGCTTCTCCCTAAATCCAAGCCAGTGGCCATTTCTGTGGCATCTTACAGTCACATGTCCTCACATGATCATCCCTGGAACAGCCCACTGATTCAGATACCTTTGCACCTCCTACCCCACACCCGCCATGCACACAGCAGATACCCTCAGGCATTCAAAAAGGCAGGGGCTCTGCCCACAGCCCAACATTGATGATGAGCCCTGCAAACTGAGCTGTCTCAGGAAGATATTTTCAAAGAAACACAATAAAGCTTGATAACAGTGTAGTGATTACTAGAGGGAAAGGGAGTTGGGGGAGGTAGAAGAAGGTAAAGGGGGGATAAATGGTGATGGAAGGAGACTTGACTTTGGGTGGTGAACACACAATACAATATGCAGATGATGTACTATAGAATTGTACACCTGAAACCTACATAATTTTATTAACCAATGTCACCCCAATACATTCAATAAAAATTATTTTTTCAAAAAACTAGCTAAGAAGTTGGTCACTTCCATGGATAGGAGGATTAGCGCAAGTAGCATAAATCTTTGCAAATGGAAAGGCGAAAGCTTACTAATCAGAGTTTAGTCATGGGGATTGAGGTGGCCAAGAGTAGGGCTACAAACCAAAACGCTGAGAAGTTGTTACCCTCAAGATTAAGCATTTGCTTGTCCTCCCCAGGCACTTACTTCCTCATGTGGCTCAGCAGTGAGCTAGCTCCCAGGACAGTGCTTTTTCTAAGGTCACTGAACGTTTCTGTTTACACTCACTGAAACTTCCTCTCCCCAGTAGATTGTACTTTTTAGGCTCAAAGAAAGCAAGAGTTTTCTTCTGACTCTTGCCGTTCCAATGTCATTTCTGGAAGGCCTGGGACCTCTTATAAGCAGACAAGCAGCTGCCTGGCTTATACAAAAAAAAAAAAAAAATGACACCATAAACTGTCATTCACAAATGCATTCTGCAACTAATCACCGGAGCACAAGGTTCAGAAATGGCATGGTCAGTTTGAACAACTGGTCGCTCCAGAGAAAGCAAAGGCATCCAGATCAAGAGAAAAAAATAGCTTTTCTAAAAGTACCCACAAATCACCTCTCCATGCTTCTGGTGTTCCAGAAGCCAACTCACTGCAGGAGAAAAGCAAGCCATGCCCCTAAGAGCAACTGAAGGACCTGGAGCTCTGAAGACAGCCCAGTAGTGGCAGGAGGAGGACTTGGAGCCCAGACAGCCCAGTCAGAGGGAACGGAAGGACTTGTTGTGGTGTAGACACCCGGTTGGTGACAAAGGAAGGACTTGGACCTGAGCAGACAGTGCAGCATTATAGCTCTAATTCTAACCAAGACTCAGAAAAATGCGGTAACTCGCCATTCAGTCTAATGGAAGACAGATTCAAGCTTTGTGTGAAATCACTCAAGGAAGGAGAGAATGATGGGCAGTGCTGGCCTGGTGCTCTGCCTTGTGTGAGATCCTCACCCAGCTCTTTGATTGTGGATGTGTCCAGACCAGACTCAGAACCTAGAGTAGTTAGTGATATGGGGACAAACTTAACCAAAGACGTTTAACCACAGGAATCTGGTGTCTACAAGAACAGAACCTGGGCTAGTAATAACAAGACAATAATTACTATGACCTCTATGTATAAAATACCTGGGCAGTGAGCGTAAAGATAATCATTGTTAATATGTAGGACAACAAAATGATTCTCTTTATTAAGACCATTTTGCAAAAATATTTGGACTAAAAAATGGCATCACCTAGGTGTTTGGGAGGCTTTTCCTTATTAGAGTGTGGGATCTGGCCTGGCATGTGATTTTAGAGATACCAGCAGAGAGTTAGAGAAAGCACCTTCTCTACATGCCTTATATAAGATTAGTCTCCTGGGAAGGCCAGGGTATCATAAGTGAAGAACAGGGACTGTGGAGAGAGGGCAGGGGTGCAGAGACACCATCCTCATTCTGTGGAATATTTTTAATAAGTGGATAAGAAACATGCCACTCATCAAAGCATTGGGAAGAAAAGCAGTCCTGGTAATGAAGGAAATCATTTGAAACATTTCCCTGAATTCTAGCCAGTGGTCATGTTCCTGATTTCTTGTATTCACATGCCCTCGCAGGATCATGCCAGTAAACAGCCCTTTTATATGGCTAGGCTGGAATAAAGTGTGTGGCTTGATTCTTTTTCTATTAGCGATGCTTTGCTCTGCCATGCCTTCAGAAAACAGAGCTGTGGAGAGAAAGGAGGAGATGGCTGCGCATCGCAGTGTCTTTCCAAAGGTGCCTGTGCTGGGAACATTCTCCAGAAACGCCACTTTTCCTACCACAAGGCGACCTTTTGAAAGCATTTGCTACCTGCGGGTGAGGACGTCCGCAACCAGGGCCCTTTCCCTGTCACAGGCATGCTGCTGCCAGCATGTGACGAGAGCCTGGCTCCTCTTTGCTGAACTGTTGTTCTGCAGCCACAAAACATTATTGATAAATCTCCTTATTCTCATTTCCACGCGGCCGTGGAGGGAGCAGTTTGGAGGACGCCAGTTTACAAAGAGTTAAGAACGGCACACCCACCAGAGTGGCCGTGAGACCTTCTTCTCAGTTACTGGATTTGGGTTTCCGTGCCTCCAGAAGTTTTTACGTATTTTTGTCCCAGATGATTCATGGTTTGCAGATGGTTTATGCCCAGAACTTTATTTCATATCCATGGGCATTTCTCCTCTCTCACCTTAACGGTTACACTGGTACATGTCCTGGATTATCGCCTTGCCTGTGGTGTGAAGGGATGGAGTCAGGAGTGGAGATGCGTTTCCTTCATTTGAGCTTAAAAGAAGTGGCTTAGAATCCATTGGGTCTCTTTAGTCCACCATCAGATGGACCTCTCTCTCACAAACTAGCTTATTCCAAATTATTTTTCTGAGCCACCAGGAAACTTTCATATCAAATGTTTTTTCCTTATTGTCCTAAATGTTGCATTTGTCGAAGAAAAAACAGCAATGTTTTTTATAAGATATAAGAAGTTTTCTCACTATTAACAATTCGTGCTACGTACCTGTAGAGTACATGGCCCTGTTTGCCCTAAGCACTATAATTAGTTTAAGAACTCAGGGTCCGAAGAACTCCTTCATGACACTGGCCCTCTCAGTCACAGACATGAAGTAGCTGTTAACCTTGTAACCGACCACCCCTACGGTTAGACTCCTCGGGGTCCATATGCCACTTCCGTGGTGTATAAAGCCAACAGGATTTCTCCTTCCCATAGGGCGATAGTGCTGTCAGCGCTGCCGGCTGGGAACACAGCTCTTCCAGCCTGCAGGGCCTTCTGGGAGAACTTTCTTCTCTCCTTAACAATGAATAATTCCAGCCTTTTATTTATATAGATAGATAGATAGATAAATAGATAGATAGATAGATAGATAGATAAATAGATAGATACCTGTATCTATAGATATATAGATACACACACATGCACATACATGTGTGTAGAAAAATTACCTACCTAATTTGAATAGAAGAAATAGATCTGAGGTTATTTTTGTATTAAAAAAAAATTATCCTCACCAAGGGCATTTTTTTTTTCATTGTTTTTAAAGAGAGAGGAAGAGAGGGAGAAAGTGAGAAACACTGATGAGAGAAGCATCAATTGGCTGCTTCTCACACAGGCCCAGACTGGGAATGAACCTGCAACCCCGGTGTGTGCCCTGACAGGGACTCCAACCTGTGACCTCTTGGTTGCAGGATGACTCTCCAACTACTGAGCCACACTGGCCAGGGCAGAGTTGAGGTTCTTAAATAACCATTTCTACTTTCTGTGTTCCCTTAGATACTCCTGTAATACTTCATGTGAACAGTTTGCTATTATTGCTTTATGGCATTACGTGGTATGATGTCAAGAACAAGTCATTTTAATTCAATGTTATATTCTGTTAACAGATATATTAGACGGATGTTTTATCTAAAATGCTTTGAGTTTGTATAATATACTTTGACAAATTTTACTACCATATGTTATCTAACAAATGCATGTTTTTGTAATTGTAGAAGCTGCTGCTCGCTTTTAAAGTTGCTTGGTTTCCAGGCACTGCTAATGGGTTTGTATGAAGTCCACGCTGTCTATTAAATAAAACACCGCTCTCCAGAGTTAACAGCCTCACCAGGGCAGTACTGCCTTTGTAGAACTGTTTGAGTTAATGAGTCTAATTTCTGCTTAACATTGGAAATTTCATAAAATGTAATTAATGTAGAAAAGCTTTATGCTTTTAGTCATAGGCCACAGTCAGTCTTTGTAGAAAAAGAGCTTTTTTTCTTTTATGTTTTTCTAATCTTACCATTTATAACAAGTCATGCTTTAGACACAGTCTTCATTCTTTTAGGCATGATGTCTTCCTCTCAGCTCTCTTTCAGATACAGCCCATATTCTCATATCCAAAGAACCATCAACTCAGTTTAATTAATCATATGAGATTTTCTTATCTAAACTTGAGCCATTCTGACCAAACTGACCCAGCTGACCCCAGATGCACCCAGACGTCAGTACTTCTCAGGTCACATAAACCTATGAAATGTCACTGGCTGCTCAGGACTCTGCGTCGCTACTTCTCAGTGGTCGCTGGGGCCACTCTGTGTGAGGTTCACGGCCATTGCAGAGATTCCAGGAACCACCCCGCCGTGGGGCAGAGCACCGGTCTGCTCTGACCTCAGTGAGGACCACACCCCACTGTTAATTCTCCCTACACTTTCTAGAAACACAAATATCACTGTCAAAAAGAGTTTGAATCTATTAAAACCATTGAATTCAAGAAATTATCTCATATTGTGTTTTTCTACTTTCCATGGCATGGCATTGAATTGAAAAGGTCCAGTGTTTCCTGGAACCAGTGCTAAATTTTGTTTGTTGAAAAGAAATGCTAAGAATATCGTGTATCTTAACCCAAATTATGGTAGTTAGTGTTTAACTTGTCTTTTCCTACCTGGTCATGTTTCAATGCATCAGGAGAAGTCTTTGCAAACTGCTGATGTCAATACAAAGAAAGAATGATTAATATAACTTGAATAAAAATGTTAAAAAATGGGTAACTGACTTAAAATATCCAGATAGAATTAGATCAAATAGCTAATAAATATAACAAAGGTATTAATGATAAATGAATAGGGCATTCTAAATATACAGTTTAAGCAATAAGGATCTCACTGTAGTGATTTACTCTCCTTGATAAAGGAGAGTACAGATCCTTTATCCTTAATAAAGTTCTGTCATTTATAACTTGGAGTCAATGAAATTAAAACTAGAGTTCCTTGTCTGGAAAATGGAGTAATGATGCTCATCCATAAAGGAGAGAACTGTGATGCAGATAAACAATAAAATGGATAAAATATCTGTCACAATGCCTGTCGCCCAGGCTTTCAGGAGCGCTTATGTTTTAAAAAGACTTATTCATTTTTAGAAAGGAGGAAGTGAGGGAGAAGGGAAGGGAGAGAAACATCAATGTGAGAGAAACATCAATCAGTTGCTTCTCACACGTGCCTCGATCTGGGACTAAACCCGCAACCCAGACATGTGCCTGACCAGGAATAGAACCATCGACCGTTCGCTTCAGGGAGGATGCCCAACCAACTGAGCCACACTGGTCAGGGGGAGAAATGCTACTTATTTTTAATGTCATTACTCATTATTGATTAAGTCAGCAGACATATAAGAAAAGCCTATAGTATGTCAGATTAATCTCTGGGGAAACAGTGATTACATAGGGCAGCTCCTTCCCCAGAGTATATCACCAACAAGTACACACCGCAAGGTGGTCTAAAGTCTCTCAGGTCCCATGGAGAGCTGGAGAAGAATATAGGGAAAGGCACCAGGTGGCAGCCTTGATTCCTACAGGGAAGGAAGGCATCCAGGAGGGGTTTCCTAGAAAAGGTAACAGATGGACTAGAGGGTATAAGCTACCTAAAGTCATTACTTGGTGAGAAAAATTGTCATTCCTGCAGAAGTCAGAGTATAACAGTAGAATGCCTCAGCAAAGCTGTTCAGTGAAAAAAGCTGACACAAAGCTCTCTGTAAATACAATTTCAACATGAAGGAGCACACACATAGAATAAATAATGAACTGAATTCTTCAAGATGTTAAAACTGATCATTTCTGAGTGTTGACTATAGGTGGTTTTTATTTTCTTCCCTATGTGTATGAGGTTCTTATTAAAAAAAAATGGTGTGACTATAAAACTTTAAAAACAATGCTATGCTTTTAAGAGAAGGTGAGCAAATAGTGTTGAAAATGTAATTTGGTAAAAAGCATAATTTTCTAAGCTCAAAATTCTGGTCCCACAGCTGTAGAAAATCAAAGGCTACACCAGTGATTTGGTTAAAGAGAAAATGACATTGAAGTTACCTTGCAGGGGAGAGTGAAGGGGGGCAGCAGAGTTGTGTCTAGCTTGCCGAAACTTTAGAATGTGCTGTGAATACTCAATGCCTTCTTTTTACAAGACATTTTGGGCCATTAGATAAACAATAAGTTTATTGATTTTGAATCATACCTCTCATCCTTCTCCCCACACTTTTCAGCTTTTCTGATGGGGAAAGTCTATTTTCCTCTATTCAAAAGTAACTCCAGTAAGACTGGATCGGCTCCTCGACCTGCAGCTCAGTTTTTCCAGCACTGTGTATGCGTCTTCAACAAAGCTATTGTCATGCTGCCCAGGAATATTCTGTTTATTTGTATTTATCACTCAGTGAACTGTGGTTGACATGAGTCAGGACCTAGCATTATTCTGTCCTAAGTGTCCTGTGCCTTACAGAGTGCTTTCAACATGATACAAGATGAATAAACAGTTAATCATCACACATCAAATACAAGTAACATTTCAGCTCTTATCTTACTTGAAACTGTTGCCTGCCATCTTCTTGCAAATTTCTGTCCTTCTCTGGTCAGAGGTCGGGAACAGGTCTTTCCAGAATGTGCCAACCCAACATGCCAATTATTTTGAGCTGAAATCAATTAAAGCCCAAAAAACTCAGAAAGAGGGTTTTCTTTTTAACCTCCTTCTCAAAGAGATTCTTTTGGATAGGAAAACCTGCTTTAAGAAGGGAACTTTGGCATTAATTACCTTAGCGTGTTCCCTTTAGCATGGATGAATGAAGTATGACGGACAGGAGGGACCCACGCAACAACCTGGTCACCGGATTTCCCTCTGCCCCGTTGTTTCCGAGTTGCCAACAAAACTTTGTTTGCCACTTTTTCAGCGACTTGTGACTTGCTTATTTCCCCTCAATCCCAGACTCTTTCCACCCCTTTCCACTTTGTACACACTGACATCTCTGCCTCATTCTGCCTCACTGTTCTGGGAATTCTCATGCTGATGTGAATTCCCCATGTGCACATATTACATTTTTATTTTCTTCTGTGTATTAACCTGTCTCTGTTAATGTTATTATTACTCCAGCTAGAGGAACTCAGAAGGTGGGAGAACATTTTTGTTTATGACCCCACACCCTCCACAGCTCAGAGGACTGTTCCTCAGGCCTTTCCATGGGCTTGTCTCCTGTCTGTGTCTTCAGTATGGAAAATGTCCAGAGTTCAGTCCATAACCCTCTTCTCTCCTGAAGGTACAGATGAAATACAGAGTATATGCTATTGAGACATAACTTATAAAAATTATCCTGAAAATGCCCTGAGTGCACTCCCTTTTCCTGATTCACCTCCACACACAGGGTGACAGTGACGGCCACATTCCTTTTCTTTTCCCAGCCTCGACCTCGCCACTGCAACCCAGACTGCGCGCCCCAGCCATCACGACGCCGGCTCGCTACAGGCACTCACACTCAGCATGGCCGAGTCTGGGCTCCACTGTCCCTGTGCACCTCCCCCTCCCAGTACGACCCTCTTCTTCCTGAGCTCTCGATCTCAGTGACCCTCACTCTCCCTCCATGTTACATCAAGGACCAGTTCCTTCCTGCTCTGTGTCTGTGGTATTCCTTTTATTCCCCCATCTCCATTCCCATGTTCTCCCTAATTTCAGGCCCTTATCAACTCTTGTGTGGAGTATAATAGTCTAATAAGTGATCTATTAAATATTATCTCCGAATTGTTACTAATACGTTGTCAGGTTCCTCTCTTATTTCGCATCTTATCATTATCTACATAAAGCCTTCTTAGATAGTAGGTTATGTTCTCAGTACAGCAGACTCCTGAAATGAAGTTAAACACACAGAATGTTTATGTCTTGAAGTCAACATTCATTGAGGGGAGGAGACGAGGGCAGCAGGGGGCGGATGGAGAGGTTCAGCTTCGATGTGGGCTCACTAGCAACCTCTGTTCCAATCCTTTCCCAAATGCCCTAACTTCCGACCATATTTACCTACTCACGGTTCCTCATTAGCTCAAGCTTTCTTGCCTTCTCATTTAGATAATACTGACCATTCTGTCTTCTTCTGATCTCCCATGAGACCATATACAGATTTATATCTTGACACCTAAACTGTAACCTTGCATTATACTTACTGATTTACACGCCTAGCTCTAGTAGACACTAGAGATCTGGCTTCTGGAGATCTAGCACTCAACTTATTCATCTATCCTAAGCACACAAACACATATAATGAATTTGGCACATCATACCACCCAAAAAAGTATGGAAGAGATGGATACATGAATGGAAGGATAGACGCATTATGACCATGCATTCCCACAGCATGTATATTGGGGCCATTATGAGCTATTTAATCGTTAATCAGGTTGAGCATAGCATCTCATAGAATAATACCATTCTCTGACTTTTAATGGCAGAGGTCAGGAAGAAGCAGAGGAATGTGACTTGAATAGGTGAGGCCCAAAACCCAGACAAGACAGCAAAGCCAGGGATGAGCAGGGAAATGCAAAGGGCCGGATAGGATTCAGGTTCCAGCTGGCTGAGGCAGTAGGCATCAGGAACATTGGCTCCAAGAGAAAACTACAAAGGCCCAAAGGCAGAGGCATGTTTCGGAGCAGGAATCCTAGTCAACAGGTGGTAGAATTTCAGAACTCTAGGAAAGATCTTAGAAATATTCATCAAGAAACATGAAGGTCTTGGGAAAGAAATCAGGATTTAGATATTCACCCGTCTAATCATCCACCCATATAATTATCCATACGTTCAATATTTATTTATAATGAATGAGAACCTACTATAGTTAGACCCTCTGCTCGTCACTGGGAATACAGATATGAATGACATGTTCCTTTTCATAAAGTAGCCCACAATATACCAGGAAAAAAGCAAAATAATAAAAATACTACAATTCAGTATAATGAGTGCTTTAATATAAGATTATTTATACATTGCAGATATCAAGGATGAAGCTCTCAGACTGACCTTGTGGGGAAAGCTGCGTTCTGGTAGCAGATAGTGGGCAGGAACCATTAAAAAAACAAAAAAAAACAGAAGGAAAGAAAGAAGTCTGATATGGAGTCAAAGGTTTTAAGATATGGGCAGAGTAGAGAAGACAGATGTGTCTGGACTGAAGGAGGAAGACGAGTTGATTTAGGACATGTCAATATCTGTGTTTAGCTTCCACTCCCACCTCCTTCCATTCCAGGCGTTAACTGCAGCCACAACAAAGCACAAGGTGCATTCCAGTTTTTCATAGTTGACCTTAGCCAGTGTCCATTTTTCTGTCTTCCTCTAAATGCGATAGACTAAGGAAGGGAGAAAAGAAAGGAACCCTCCTAGAAACAAAAATGAAAGCCAGCACCTCCTTTTTTAAGGCTTGTCCTTGAACATGTCTTCATGGTAGCTTTAGTAACACAACGATCCCATAAGGGATCAGACATAAAGCCCATACCTCATGAAATTGCTCCTATAAGTTTCTTTAATGAATCGTGTCAGACCGACGCATTATTTCCGAGATATAACCTTAGGAAAAAACTGAGAAGAGACATTGGATTTGCATTTAACCTGATGAAAGTCTGCCACAAAGAGTATTAATTTTCTAAGCAGTTACCCTGATTTGTCATTCTCACATTTATATCTGCAGGTATGCTAATACCGGAGCTCTGTCACAGGATAAAGGAACAGGGTATGGAGAAAGTTAAAAAGCTTAAATGTTGAGAAGTTGAGGAATATAAAATATGTTCAATTGTCTTATCTTTGGTATTCAGATATAAGTTGATCATTTAAATGACATGTGGGCAAATTAAACTCAAACCAGACTCAACCAGTTTCACCAAGGAAGTTTATATTTAATAATATCAGTTTCCCTTATTTCTTAATATTCTATTCTCATTTTGAAACAGAAAAACAACATAACAAAGAACCTCCTGAAAAAGCAACTCCTACTATTTGTCCTTGGGTTAGTTGGTAGGTAGTAAAATTTTATTTCTAGAACTAGATCCTGAAGCTTACTATTATATCACAAATATAGCCTATGTCTTTCCCTATTCCCTCACCTTGAACATGAAATCACTCTTCCCTCATTTGAGCATTGTCTCTTCCCATAAAATTTTCATTAAATTGAAAAAAGTAATTATAAACACTCTTAGGGCAGTGTCTGAATCTTTATAATACCTTGCCACCCACCTCACTCATGACCAGCCAGTAATATGTCAACATTTGTGAATCCTCAGTTGACTAGAGTGAAAATGATGGTAGTGAGTCACTATATAATCCGGACTCAACAATAGGACTTCACCAATATTCACTGGCTTTGATTTGCTAAGGCAGAGGCATTAGGTTTACAGAGAATATGAAAAGACTTTATGGATAGGAAAAAAATGGCTTTCTGTCTCATTCCAGGTAAAATCCAAAATTAATTAACCAGAGTTTTAACTTCTTGACCAAAGTTTAGGATTTTAGTCTGAAAACAAGTCATTTCTCTATTTCAAACAGCTTCCAAAGAAAATTAGGAACAAAATAAACTAACAAACAAAATAGAAACAGGTTCATAGATACAGAGAATAGACTGACAGCTGTCAGAGGGGAGGGAGGTTGGGGGAGCTGAATGGAAAAGTTGAAAGGATTAAGCAAAACAAAACTCAGACACGGACAACTCCATGGTGGTGATTCCCAGAGGGAGAGGGTGCTGGGGGCAGGTAGAAGAGGGGGTGGGGGTGGGGGTGGGTAAATGGTGATGAAAAGAGGCTTGACTTGGGGTGGTGAACACACAATATACAAATGGTGTATTATAGACTTGTACACCTGCAACCTATATAATTTTATTAACCAATGTCACGCGCCAAAAAATGGAATAAAATTTTTAAAAAAGAAAATCAGGAACACAAATGGAAATAATTGTCCATTTAAAGAAGACTGAACAACTTGAAATTTCCTAGTATCGCATTATTATTCCAAAAAGACAATGTTTTTTTTCAAGTTTAACTGAAACTTCTTTATACAGATAAAAATTTATTCTGATTTACCTAATCCCAGATATTCTGGAGAATAATTTCCCCCTATCCAAAAATAAAACTCTGCCTTTGTTTGAGATTTATGGAGTTTATTCTTCTTTTTTATTTTAAATCCTCACCCGAGGATATTATCTTCATGGCTTTCAGAGAGAGGAAGAAAGAGAGAGAAATATTGATTGGTTGCCTCCTGTATACTTCTAGAGAAGGGACTATAGTGCCTAGACCAGGGTCAAACCCTCAACCTAGCTAAGTGCCCTGGCAGGGAATTGAACGCACAACCTTTTGGTTACTGGACGATGCGCCAACCAAACTGAGCCACACCAGCCAGGGCATACTTTCAAAGTCTACTCTTTAGCTTTTCTTTTCATAGCTATGGTTGTACTAATGAAAAGAATAAGCTCTGATGCACACGTTTGTTCAAAATTTGTTTTCAAAATATTTTTGATAGAGGCAGAACTACCAATTATACTCACATACCCACATACCAGCAAAACATTACCTACACTTCTCCAGGCCCTTTCAACATCCTCAAGGTGGCATCCCATGTCGGATCACAAAATAGGCCCTTTTTAACTACCAGATGCCTGTGACAACTCAAAACAGGCCTTCTTCCCAAAATCGTAAATTTCTTCCAAACTTGGCTGAGTTCTGGCTGCAGGATTCTGGTAGAATATTGCAGACATCCCAGGATGCAGCCTTATGGCACCCTGTTGGTTCTATATATCTCTCCTCTCACACTCCTGGATGAAACAATTAAGTAACAAATCGGCTTTCTCCATCACGGATACAGGCATACCCACTGGAGTTGACTAAGCTGATTTTCAGCTTCCTTAGATCTTGATTCCATAGTGTCCAGGAGACCCAGTTATGAGACCACAAAACTGAAAACCTATTCTGAATGACAGACTACCTGGAATGGACTTCTGTGTCTGAACAGGGATTTGCGGGGATGGAGGAGCCAGGGAAAGGAGAGAGTGATACACAAACAAATTGGTGTCTTTGTTGAAAGAGTAAACTCTGGCTTCCAAGATAATATTCCTGGGTACTTTATATTTGAGATGAAAGTCTTAGGCTCCTTGCAGTGGATGGGGCATTTCTATAGGCCTCAAGGGCGACCCCACAGTCAGCCAGTTGCCAAGCCCAGTGTAGCTCCTACAGGGGCCTCGGTGTGTGAGCACACCCGCGTTCTCCTCCCCCACGGGCTCCAGAGACCAATGACCGAGGAGATCAGAGGCACTTCATTGTCTGTGCCGTCCAGGGAGCTTTCATAAAGGCGTCTTAGTGTCAAAGGACCTGTTAGAAGCAGCAATTCCTCTCATGACTCTGAAATTACTACTTTGTTTTTGTTATAACTTTTTAGGGATAATAGTCTAAGCAACTGAAAGCAAGAATAACTTCTGCTTGTTATAAACAAAACCAGATGAACTCTTTCTTTTAAACATATTTTAAGTTGGGCTCCTGACTTTAATCCACTTGTCACAGTGTCTTGGCCTAAATGTTAAGCCTTTGAAACAAATACTTTGTTAAACTTCCTCTGGGGGGCGGGGGGAAATCGAGCCAGAAATGTCAGGGCACTAAGAAAATTAGTTCTTTAAAATGGGCGAAATGAAAGGGTGGTGAGGCTAACTCACGGCTTTCAGAATAGAAAACTACAAAAGCAGCCAGAAAAAATGGAGCATTTTAAAAATATGACAAGTGGCTTTATTCTTCTTATATCAGCTATTAACTGCTGGAACTCATCAGGCATAGCGTGCAAACGGCAGTAATTGCGTGTACGAACGCTCTGCAGTGCACAACGGCGTTCCGACTTCCAGCGTCCACTGTAATTATGACTCGCCCTCGGTATATGGGGCTTGCGGAAGGAATGCTGCCTTGTTCAAGCTTGCCCTGTTCAAGGGGCTTTTATGCAGCGTTAACTGGTGGAGGTAGAAATTCCAGTTTACTGGGTGCAGAAAACCTGTTGCTTTAGCCTCTATTTGGTACCTCTGAGTACAGCACAGGAAATCTTACCAACCAGGGTTTGAGGAGATAGGAAAGATGAGAGACTCCACGTTCTCCCGGAGCTCACCTCCTCCCAGCCCTCACCAGGCTTGATGGATTGTTTCTACCTGCGTTTAAATTCAACCTAACCACTGCCATCATCTAAGTAATTCCTAAAACTGTGCCTCTTTCAAAAAGCCATCTCTCGTGAAAGGCCCAACAGAACGAACTGTCAAGTCCTGACTTTCCATTCAAAAGATTAATCATAAGTGTACAGGATGCCGAGGTTGCAGTCAGAAAGTTCTCAGATTGCAGGTAACACTAAACTTGGAATAGACCTGGGCAAATGTGATGCAGTTGCCCAAAACCTCTCTTAGTCTTAGGTTGCAGTAACCGTTTTAGGACATAATGGAAACAATAAACCTTTCACACACAGCATCAGTCACGTGTCAACCAGCACACGCCACCTGGAAAGCCTGTTCACATCTGGAATGTTAACAAAACAGAGTGCACGCAAAAGGGAGAAAAGCAAAACAGTGACTTGGAAAACATGTCAAAAGAACAATAGAAGCAACTGGGATGTAGAAGATCCGTGGGCCTGTTTCCTAGGCAGCCGGCTTCTCTTCCTGACTTCTCATTTCCTGTTCTATCACCAGGATGACACCAACGTACGCTCAGTCCCCATTGTCTGTCAGGAGCGGGGGAAATAAAAGTGATGGATTAGGGCCTGGCCTCTGAGCCGTGTCCCTGATGCTCCAGTCGCTCATCCTCGTTCGGACACTGGCTGTAACAGTGCCATCTCTGTCACAAACACCTCGTGCCTTTCTGCTGGCAGTGGGGTGCCACTTGATCACATGAATGGATATCAATGGGTGGTGGAAAGAACACATGCTTTCCGGTGACCTATAACTAGGTTAAAATTCCATTCTGCGTCACTACCTGTGAAACCTCCATTTAAGGTGGTCTTACATTACGTGGTGATGATAATAACTAACGCTGGTCTGCCACATTGTAGTTACTCAAAACTGTTAGCTTCTAAATCTCCGTCTGTTCTTCCTAGTCTGAAAGCTCCTCTAAACTTCTCTGCGTTTCTCCTGATATATTTAATCCAGGGCCGATGCACCTGACACACGGTTGTTAGGTTACATGTTTTACTAGATGAGTCGTAGTTTCTTTGTCTTGGAGGGTTGACATAAACATTAACTTAGTTAAGGAAAAGGCAAGCTTTTTAAAAACGATAAAGCACCATACCTTTATGTGACAGTCCTGGCAGCCATAACAGTGATACAAAGGGCCCCATACCCAGCTGCTGACCTGGTGTCAGAGACACGGAGTCTAAGACATGAGTAACTGTTAATAATGAGGGTTGTAGCTCAACACACTAAGCAGGATGACTAATTCTCACAACAACTCTGAGATAAGTACTATTATCCTCCCATGAACAGATAAAGAAATTGTGGTATCAAGGGACTAAGGAATCTTTTTAAGAAAATGCATCTGACAAGTGATCCAACTGTGATTCACACCCCATGATCTGACTTAAAGATCCAGGTGAAGCAGGAAGAGCTCCATTGTCAGATCAGACGCAGAGTGCTACCACAGCTTCAGTCAATGGCCTGTGCGTGCTCAGTCCACATACATGCAACATGCTACACTGTTCTTTAGAAACCCCGAGACTATTTCCGGCTCCTTCTATACATCCTTTCCACGTGGAAACAGGCCTCCTTTGCACCTTGAGAATAACGGACTGAACTTGGCTGAGACTGCCATGATGACAGCCACTCTGTCTGACTGTGGTCCCAATTCAGATACTCTCATTTACTTTGTCAGATCCACTTGTTCAGTGCACTTGAACATGGTTGTGCTTTCCCCCAGGCAACTCCTCAAGCAAAGGCCATTGCTCTTTCCTGTCACCTGGGCTTCATGGGTAATTGGAAGGTGTCCTGTGAGTGCTGGCACTTCTACAGCAGCTGCTGGCTCACTCTCACAATAAGGGATGGTGCCTTGATTTCCAAAGAAACAAATAAATCTTCCCTAAATCCCAGAATGGACCATGACAGTCCACCATGCAATGGCAAATATGCTCAGACACCTTCCTTCAGCCACATGGATCCAAATGGTCCCTGAAAACACAGCCAGGTCCCAGACAGGCAGGCTTGATGTAGCTAAAATGACTGAAACATAGCAAGACAGAAAAAAAGATAAAGCGGAATTTCCAAACAAGAGTTTTCATAAAAAATGCCATTGAGTTATTGGAGAAATTACGATAGCTACCATCTGAAGACTTGTTAGGGGCCAGGAGTTGAGCTAGGCACCTAACATCATCTGTTCATCCGTCCATTCATTCATTCACTTGGGAAAATAACAGAACACCTACAGTGCACTAGATGCTGGGGAAGGGGAATGGACGAAAACAGGCCTGCACATGGGCCCTAACGTCACAGGGCCCCGAATCCAGTGGTGGAAACAAACATTAGATGCATATTTATCAAAGCATTTCTTTAAATTGCAATTATAAGATCTAAAAGGGATATTTAATTAGGGCTTGTCTATAATTCCATCTGGAGGAGACATTTGAACTGGACTGTAAAGTAAAAGTGGAGGTTAAGGGGGAAAACAAGAGGAACTGAAGAAATCACAAGGGAAAATGTGGTTTAACAACTCCGAGTGGCGTGCGTTTTTTTCAGTGTCGTGGTAGAGGGGAAGGACCTGCGGCCCAGAAAGAATGAGCAACTTGTTTAAGATCACACACTAGTCAATGCAAAATCTCCAGATTTGAGCCCAGATAAACATTGTTGTTGCTAATAAGTTCTTTTCCTTAGCAATTGTATAACAGAAGATGTTTCTATCCGGCACCAGTGCTTTATTTTTAAAGAGAAAGAAACTTTTCTGTTGTCAGGGATTTTCTATTCTCCTTATCTATGGATGATAATGGACGAATGTAACTTTTAACTTTGCAAGTGACACATGTATTGCTCAAATACATAACTGAAAGGGACTAATAATACTTGGCTTTATTTCTATCATGAGGAAGAATATGTTTACCTCTGTCCTCTTCAGAATTCCCTCTGGACAACCCTCTCACCAATAATGGTTTAATGTAGATATATTAAATATAAAATGATATAAAACAGAAATTATAGTCGACAGATGTGTGAGGTCCTGATACCACGGAGACTGAGATACCAATGGATAGAGTTGTACCTGAAAGTATCATAGAAGTCATTTGCCTTCAGTGGTTTAAAGTATCTTAATACAGGAGATCTTCTCTGTGTCAATTTAATGGGCTTATATGGTGCTAACAATAGTGAAAATAGTAGCAATTCCAATGGTGGGAGCCTCAGTCCCAGGCACTTAACATTTTTATTGATGTTTCAGACACACATGACTTATAATCAACAAAATGTTACAGCATAAGCTTTATTTAATCCTCATGCCAACCCATGAGAAAGTCCTGATATATTTGTTTTACAAATAAAGAAATTGGATCTTAAACAGTTCAGGTACTAGATTACACAACTAGTCATGGGGAGAACTGTGGTTTTAACCCAGATCTGTTGAACTAAAACTTGTTTCTCTTTAGTCTCTGAAACAAACTTGTGTTCCAGAGGTTTGTGTTGGAACGACCTAGATACTCAAATGGTCATCATTGGGTCGATGTCGGTGTCTTCTGATGTCACGTTACTGCATGTGCAAATCTAGTACGAGCGCTTGATTTCTCATCTGTTCTCTCCAGGCACATAACACGGGGCCCTTTCAGACTGTGTACTAAAGAGAAACAAAGCTTCAATTCGATTTAAAAACAAATGAATACATAAAACTCCGGTTAAGGAGTCTGTGCCTCATAACAATTCAAAACAACGGCTTTGAGTCACACAGCCTGGGTTTGAATTTTGTTCCTTCAACTTGCTAATTTTGAAAGCTTGAGCAAATCACGCACCTTTTTGAGTCCAGGCTCAGAGTCTATTATATGGTGCGCGCAATGTGTTTATTCAAACCCCTGTGGTTTCACTTGGTTTTACAGGTGGGACATGTGTAGTCAGGAAAATGAGCAGATGCACAAGAGCCCAATTCGTGTAGAACACTGCAGAGAGGGCATGCTTGGGATGAGCCACAGCTGGACACACCGCGGAGCTGTGGTCCGGGAAAAGATCCCTCTCCGGAAGGTGACAAGGAAATGGAGAATCTGTGCCACTACTGACACTTCTGCCCATGAATTCTAGTGGACATTGTGATGCCTCTGTGTTTGCACAAGCCCCTGGTACAACAATAGCTCCTCTATCAGACAAAAGGCATAGAGCAACAAGCCTTACAGTAAGTCTGCACTAAATGTCCTCGATAGGTTATGCAACTTAAAGCAAAATAACATATAAGGAAATCAGTTTTACCATAGTAGCCTACTATCAGTAGGCCACTGATAGAAACAAGAGTTAAGTACCTACAGGCGTCCCATCGGCATTATCATGAAATGACGTTGAGCAAAGCAATGTTATTGGAGGACCTGCTGGATTTCGTGCAAGTGAAACCCGTGAATAGAAGGGTTGGCAGGTGCCTGACAAATTAAAATGCCAATGCTGAAGTTAAAGATGGTTTGGAGGATTTAATTAAAATATGTAAGTGCTTAGCAGTTCCTGGAATATGGTAAAGGTCTGAGTTAATGATAAGGGTGATGATGATGGTGATGATGATTGTGATTATTTGAATAAGACTACCTCATCTTAGATGCTATTAAAACATACTATCCTTTACTCTGTATTAGGCATCATGCTAGCACTAGGCAAATTCCTTTATTTAAATTTCATAAAAACCTGAAAATGGTATTCCTATCTCCATTTTATAGATTAAAAAATTGAGACTGAGTGAGATGCCCAGGTCTCCTGACTCTAAAAATGCCATTTCACTATAAAGTTTTATTAAAATGTCCTTTTTGTAAACACATTCATCATTGGATCATTTTTTAGGTTGAATTTTTGATATTTTGAAGTAATTTATGAACATTTCTTCAGTATTTGCTGTCTTATGGAGAAGTGTTGTTGAAAAAAATAAGAAAATATGTAAATCAGAGACTGAATTTTATTTTCCCCCTTTCAAACTCAGTAGGCCCATTAGAAGAATTTCTATTAAAATTCTGCCAATGGCTTATGTTGGTGAGGATTTAGAGCAACTGGAACTCAAATTACTGGTTAGAAAACAAGCAATTTTTATGCACATAACATACATCAACCCTGAGACCCAGTAATTCCACTCGTAGGTACTTATCCAGGAGAAATGAAAATAAATGTCCAGAAAAATACTTATACATGAATATTCATAGTCAATTTATTCATGGTTTGCCAAATTTGTAAATATACCAAATGTTTATCAAATAGAAAAACAGGCAAACAAGATGTAGTAAGCTCATATAATGGAATACTACTGACAATACAGAAGAATCTTAAAGCTCATTTTTCTAAGTGAGAGAAGCAAAGTGGTATGTGCTCCCTGATTTCCATTCCCATGAAGCTCTAGAATAAAGCAAAACTATGAGGATGATATTCGGAATAGGGACCGCCCACCAAGATATCTAAAGGAGAAAGAAATAAACTTCACTCTGGTTTATGCTGCTGTATCTGGGGAGTCTCTGTTGTAGCCTCCCAATCTATATCCTAGTTAACATAACCATCCTGGTTTAGGCAACCTCCTGAGGACCATACCTCAGGAATCCACTAACATGTGCTTGAGAAGAGGATTGGGACAGGGCATGATGGGTCCTGAGGGGTCCTTGTTGCTTACACTGGATCCTCAGCACCCACAAATGAACTCCCAGCTCCAAGCGAGGCAGCATCTCTGAGAAAAACACAGGGTAGGCCGTATCATTTCTCCAGCAATACTGTGTGGTTCACAGCTTTCTCATAAACACACATCCCCAGTACTGAGGGTTTGTAGAGCCGTCAGAAGGAACTTCAGAGTGAACCTCTCCACCTGTGTTTCTCCAGAGGAAGAACTGTGGAACAAGTCCAGAATTCTTCAGAGTTGTTTGCCCTGATTCCCCAGAGAGATGATTTCCCTTGTCAGTCTGACCTGACTTTCAAGCTTTCGTTCCATCTCACCGGTTTGCAGTTTGCTTACTTCAGCTTCATTTGCTCCCGGTTTTGACACGGCAGGCTTGTTCTATCTCTCACTGCTTTTTAATCTGCCCATGTGATACCCTCTGGGGCAGTGCTCACATCCGGACACAGATGTGCCCAAGAGACTCAATTAATCTCTTAGATATTTCCTTAAACTTCACACTATCTGAAGCAAATTCACATTTTTCAGCACTTTTTATCTCCAAACCAGCCTTAAGGTAAGCAGAAAGTTTTAGCATCTCCATTTTAAAGATGAGATTCTTGAGGCACAGTGAAAATACTATGTCCAAGACTACATAAGGCGATGGTTCAGCCCTGACTGGCGTGGCTCTGTTGGACGCGTGTCATTCTGCAAAGCGAAAGGTTGCAGGTTCGATTTCCAGTCAGGGCACATGCCTGGCTTGCCGTGGGGCATGTGTCACAGGCGATCGATTGATATTTCTCTCTCACGTCTGTGTTTCTCTGCCTTTCTCCCTCCCTTCCTCTCTAAAAATAAATAAATAAAATCTTAAAAAAAAAGCGGGGGGAGATGGTTCAAAACCGGGCTACTGGTCACAAGTGCAACGCTCTCTTTGCTGAGCCCTGATCTCTCCCCTCAAAGCGCTGTTTGCCGTGCAGGGTCAGACAGAGGCAGAGCACTCAGCTCTAGACAAGGGGATGATAAGTGAGGACAAAAGATAAAATTCCTACAATTTCATCCTCCTTCTCTGCTTTGGCAACTGGTGTCCCCATGAATCCAGCTAAGACAGAAAAATAATAATTTCATCTAAGACGTTTCCATTTTAATCATTTTCCACAACAACCATCTACCAAATTTTAGTCTTTCAACCTCTTTAATATCTCAAAAGACATGTCCCAGCCTTTGATCTGGACTCTTCCTGTGTAGGCCTTTATGATATCCAGCCTGGTTTAATCAATATTTTTCGAATTTTTGTGCTTGTTTCTATTTATCTCCTCCAACTCACCCTGCACCCTGATGCCTCCTGATCTTTCCACAAGACAAATCTGACCCTGATAGTGCCAGCTTGAATGACTTTGTTTCCTTTAATTTGCTGGATGAAATTCAGATTCTTTATCCTTGCCCTGCAAGGCCCCTCATGTTCAAATTCCCATGCAGTGCTGCAAATTCCTGTCTTCCCCTTCCCTGCATTTACCTATTACACTGCTCATACTGAGCTATGTGAAGCTTCTCTGTGATGCTTCATTCTGTTTGCTGTCTCCACACCAAGGTTTGAAAACTCAAATATATTTAGAGATTAAGCGGGAAACACAAAGAAGTAAAACAGCCTCGGTGTTAAGGCAATAGAGGGCAGCAGATGCTGTGGCACGTGCGTAAAAGCCTTGAAAGTTGAACTAAAAACACTATGTTGAGGCCAAACAGAACTGTTCTGAGGCATGACTCCACTGCAGGCCACCAGACTGTAACACATGGCAATGTCTTTGCATCTGCTGTTTCACGTACCAGCGGTGTCTCTATCCCTCTTTGTCTCCAGCTAAATCTTCAATACTCAACTTGCTTGCCACTTCCTCCTGTCACAGGTCTCTGCATTTTATATCAGTCTTCTCCTAATGTGTCCCCCTTTCACTTTTCTGCCACCTCTGCCACGGTATGAGATCCTTGAAGGCAGGGGTCAGTTATGACATACTGAACCTGAACTTCCAGGGCCTGGCCTAGAGATGGTGGTCAATCAAATACTTGAGTGATTGACTGTGTGAGGAAATCATTTATATTTGAATGGGATGAATGTCCACGAATGAATGTCCTGGATAGGATTCTGAGCTGCTATCTAGAATGCCTGTGTTGATGGGGAACGAGATTCCCTCTGTAAGATCCGTTCTGTTTTCATTAGAGAAGGAATGTTCTCGACAGCTCTGAGGGAACGTTTCTCTTTAAGGCTCCCATCTTCCACTTTCATTTTAAATAGCCAAATGTCAGCACTTTGGGCTTAAACATAAATACCCTTCCTTCCTAAAAGCCACAGCTAAGATTTTGGTTTTGGTTTTCTTTTGCAGTTCATTGACTGCCACTGAATGGTATATAATAGAGAAATGCCCTCACAGCAGAGTTTCATTTTGAAATAAATACCACATTATGAAAAGCAATTAAATATTAAGATCATAATCTCTTCATCCTCAATAATTTATATGTGTATAATGTAGCAAGTTAGCAGAGATAATGGGATCATAATTGGCTTGGAAAATGAGGTCGGAGAAATAATGACATGAGATGGGCTTTGGAAGGAATGAAGGAGGCGAGGTTCTGTGTCACTGGCATAAGGAGAAAAGAGAGTTGCTAGCAGAAGTCCTTGTAGGAGGTGCTTTGCTGAGCTCAATGAGACATTGGGATGGGGCAAGAAGAAATAACTTGTTAACTGCTTCTAGGAGGAAGGAAAGTAGGACTCACCTTTTCACTTGGAAGGTTGGGTGCTTCATAAATAGTGGGTACCTAATAACCAGGAAATCATAGCTCTATTGAAAAGCAAGGAAGCAAAAATAGAAGGAGAGATATCTCAGCATAAAGTTAGAACAGAACTCCCCAGGCGGATCTGTGAAGGCAATAATGGGCATCAAGCTGCAGATAGAACGAGATGATTAAAGGAACGTGATTGTAATCAAGCTGCTTCTGTGCATGACACCAGGATCCCAACATCTGCCTGAGACTGCAGGCTCTGAAGAGACCACTGATTGAAGCTGCAAAAAATGGTAAGAGTAAATTGGAGGCACATAAATAATTTTTTATCTGTATTAAGTCACGAGTGTACCTCAGAATAGAGAGAGGCCTATTGTAGAAATGGAGTCCAGACATACTCTCGATAGCCTTTTTTTTACTCCCCTGCCTTCAGGAGGAATGGCACCTAAGCCAGCATGGGTAGGAGTGAGGCTCTGCAGCAAGGGAGCATCACCAAACCTAGGACGTGATTTATACGAGTATTTGCTTCCCCAGCAAACAACAGTGAATTCTATCCAGCCTATATGCCAAGCTTTTTCCTCATCTATCGCAGCAAATTATGAAGACAGAAGTAGCAAATGTGTGGAGTCTCTGTTGTCTATTATATTTGAGGGCAGCACATGGAGATCCAGCTGGCCTGTCACTGGACTTTAGGAGATGTACCTTTTAGTCCTTGAGCCTTGGGGCCCTTAAGCTGCATGACTGGCAAAGCACCAGCCCTTACACTGGTACGTTCGAGGGCTGGGGTCCAAGCCTTGGGGTCACTATGACATGAACAGAACACTGGCTCTCAGCCCTGTCCCATGACCACAGCATTTATGGTTGGAATAGACACTTGCCTTTGGTGTGATCAGGGGGCTGGGGTCCCCTGCCATTCACCAACTTAAAACTCTTTAATGACCTTCCACTGACAATGAGATAAAAATCCAAACTTTTATAACATGGCATGTTATAAAATGGCATGTATATAAAACTCTTATAACATGGCATGCATGGCGTTTCCAGACTTGAGTCCTACCTACCTGTTCAAAATAATGCACCCCACTCCCTCACACACTCCCTCCTCAAAATGCAGAGGCCAAGCTTTCCCACATCTCTCTGCCTTTGCACATATTTTCATTTTACCTGCAATATTTCCACCCAAACAGACCTAGGGGTTCTTGTCCATCCTTTGGTGCCCACTCTAATGTATTCTCTTCTTAGGAAATGGGTCCCTTCAGCAGATGTCATTCCTTCCTTCCTTGGCCACCAGGCCCCTCATGCATTCCTCTGTCATGGTGCAGAGGAATCAACACAGGCAATCACTCAGAACATGCTTTGCAAATAGAATACACTCAATAAATGTTAGGTGATATAATATTTTTAATCACAGAATATTACAATCATTAGTTTATGTTTACATCTATCTGCACTACTAGACTCCAAATGCCTTGTGGGAAGGGACAATGAGGTATTTACCTTTGCACTCCCAGCATTTTCCCTCCGGCTAAAATATAAATAACTGCCTTTTTAATATTCCCAAGTGAAGGCAGAATATTGCCGTGTCAAAAGCCTTGATGGGAAGAACTATCCGGGTAAAAATTCTAATTGTGCCATGTACTATCTTGGATTTTCAGTATAATTCTTAACTTCTTAGACCCTTAAGCTTCCTCATTTTTAAAAGAGGATAAAAATCATCTACATCATAACTTTTCCTTAGGCTTAAATAGGACCATATTTATTAAGTATCTGGCCCAAAGTAGGCGTTTATGTAAGACTCTTGTCTAGCGATGAAAATGAAAGGCATTGAGATGCAGGTGATGGGGCTGGATTAGCACCAAGAATTTATCAGAAGAGAAAGTTTTTTCTAAACTTTAGAGTTATGCATAGACACACAAAATGAGTCATACAAACTTTTTCAAACTACTGTGCTCTTTCACTGTGAAATAAAAAAGGATGTAATTGTGTGCCATTGTAGTTGGCGAAGATTCTTACCCTTATATGAAACTTGAGAAAATTCAAAATGCAATCTAGAGATTTTTAAAATCAAATCCAAAAGTATAGAATTCATCTCCTTTAGACTGTGACTCAGTGAACAAGTACTTGAGTTCAAGGGAAAAAGATTTAGGACATTACACTTAAAAGAATATTTCACATTGAACCTAGTGCTGAAGGAATAGGAAGATTTAAGTTTTTAGATAAGGCTTTTCCTCTTCTTTTCTGTCTTCTCCCCTGTTCTCCTCGCCCTCCCCACCTACTTCTCACTCTTCTTCCCATTTTTTGTCTACGAAGAACAATAATTACCAAACATAATAAGCATTTTTAGCACAAAATACTTAACTCATAATATTCTTTTGTTACCCACATCTTTCTTTCTGATTGAAGAGTAACAGGAGGCATTAGCTTAATGAAGCAAAGAAGAAAGAATGGCCTCTAGTTACCAACAGCCATTATCTGAGGGCTTCAAATGGCCTCTGAGGGCTTCGTGGTACATAGTGTGGATGCGCATTTAAAATCTTCTAACAAACCTTTAATCAGACTCATTGAGAAAAAAAGAGAAAGGATCCAAACAAGTAAAATCAGAAGTGAAAGAGTAAAAGTGACAACTGACACCATTGAAATACAAAGGATTACTTTAAAAATACCAAAAATAACTACATGCCCCCAAATTGGACCATCTGGAAGAAATAGATAAATTCCTAGAAACACACATTATTCCAAGATTGAATCAAGAAGAAACAGAAAACCTGAACAGACCAATTACTACCAACAAAACTGAATCAGTAATCAAAAGAACTCCCAACAAACAAAAGTCCTGAATTGAATAGCTACACAGGTGAATTTTACCAAACATTCAAGGAAGAATTAATAACTACTTTCTCAAACTATTCTAAAAAATTCAAGAGGAGAGAAGACCAGCTTTACTGATTCCAAAACCAGACAAAGACATTATTAAAAAAGAAGAAGAAAATTATAGGCCAATATTCCTGATGAAGAGATGCAAAAAACCTCAACAAAATATTATCAAACTGAATTCAGCAATACATTGAAAAGAACATACACCATGATCAAGTGGGATTTATTCTAGGGATGCAAGATTGTTCAATATCTACAAATCAATTAACATGATATCACACATAAACAGAATGAAGGATAGAAGTCCTATGATTATATCAATAGATGCAGAAAAAGAATTTGACAATATCCAGCATCCATGTGTGATAAAAATTCCAGCAAAGTGGGAATAGAGGGAACATACCTCAACATAATAAAGGTCATTTAGGACAAACCCACACTAACATCAGACTCATTAGAGGGAAACTAAAAGCATTTTCCTTAAGATCATGAATAAGACAAAGATGTTCACTTTTATAACTTTTATTCAACACAGTATTGAAAGTTCTAGCCATAGCAACCCATCAAGAAAAGGAAATAAAGGGTATCCAAATTGGAAAGGAACAATTAAAACTACTATTATTTGTAGATGTCATAATATTCTAGAAAGAGAACTCTATTCCATCAAGAAACTATTGAAATTGATAAGTGGCAGGATACAAAATAAATATTTAGAAATTGGTTGCATTTTATACACCAATAATGAACTATTGGAAAGAGAAATTAGGAAAACAATCTCATTTATAATTGCATCAAAAAGTACCTAGGAATAGATTTAATTAAAGAAGTAAAGACCTGTACCTAGAATATTATAAGACATTAAAGAAAGAAACTGAAGAACATGTAAATGAATGGAAGTACATGCCATGCTCATAGATAGGAAAAGTTAACATGATTAAAATGTTCATATGACTCAAAGCCATCTATATAGTCAGTGTGATCTCTATTGAAATACAAATGACATTTTCCCCACAACTAGAACAAATTTCTAAAATTTTTATGGGACCACAAAACACCCTGAATAGCTACAGCAATCCTGAGAAAGAACAAAGTTGGAGGTATTGTGCTACATGATATCAAATTATACTACAAGTCTATAGAAACCAAAACAGCATGGTACTGGTATAAAAACTGATACATAGACCAATGGAACACAATGGAGAACCCAGAAATAAACCCATACCTATGTGGTCAATTAATATTTGACAAAGGGAGCAAGAATATATAATGAGTATAGAATACTCAATAAATGGTGTTGGAAAACTTTGAACAGATACATGCAAAAAAACTGAAATTAGACCACCTTTATATACCATATACAAGAATAAACTAAAATGGATTAAAGACTTAAATGTAAGACCCCAAATCGTAAAACTTCTAGAAGAAAACATAGGCAGTAAACTCTCTGACATTGCTCTTAATAATATTTTTTCTACTATATATCCTTGAGCAAGAAAAAAAGAAAAAAATAAACAAATGGGACTATGTCAAACTAAAAAGCTTTTTACCAAGCAAAGGAAACCATCAACAAAACAAAATGACAATATGCTGAATGGAAGAACACATTTGCCAGTAATACATCTTATAAGGGGTTAATATCTAACTCTACACCAAGGAACAAACAAAAAAAAAAAAAAAAAAAAATGGGGAAAGGACCTGAATAGACACTTCTTCACAAATGAAATAAAGACAAGCATATGAAAAGATGCTCAAGATCACTTATCATCAAAGAAGTGCAAATTAAAACCAAGAGATACCATCTCACACCTGTCAGAATAGCTATCATCAATAAATCAACACACAAGTGTTGGAGAGGTTGTGGAGATAAGGGAACCCTGTGCACTGTTGGTGAGATTGCAAATTTGTGCAGTCACTGTAAAAAGCAGTGTGGAGTTTCCTCAAAAAAATTTAAAATAAAACTACTTTATGAGCCAGCAATTCTACTTCTGGGAATATACCCAAAGAAATCTAAAACCCTAATTCAAAAAGATATATACACCCCTATGGTCAATGCGGTGTTATTTACAATAGCCAAGATATCGGAGAAACCCAAATGCCCCTTAATAGATGAGTGCCTAAAGAAGGTGCAGTACAGCCCTGGCTGGCGTGGCTCGGTGGATTGAGTGCGGGCTGGGAACCAGAGGGTCCCGGCTCGATTCCCCGTCAGGGCACATGCCTGGGTTGTGGGCCGGGTCCCCAGTGGGGGCCATGTGGGAGGCAACCATACATTGCTGTTTCTCTCTCTGTCTCCCTCCCTTCCCCTCTCTAAAATAAATAAATAAAATCTGGAAAAAAAAAAGAAGGTGCAGTACATAGATACAATGTAATATTACTTGGCTATAAAAAAGGATGAAACGTTACCATTTGTGACAACACAAATGGACCAAGAGAGAGTGTATTATGCTAAGTTAGAAAGAAAAATATCATGTGATTTCACTTATGTGGAATCTAAAGAGCACAGTTCATTAATTAATTCACAAATAAAACAGAAATAGACTCTTAGAGTGAACAAACTGAGGGTTGCCAGTTGGGAGGGTCGGGGAACTGGGTGAAAAAGGTGAAGGGAGTAAGAAGTTACAAAACAATTATAAGATGTGATGTATAGCATAGGGTACACAGGCAATGATATTGTAATAACTACGCCTGGTGCCCAGTGAGTACTAGAATTATCAGGCAGATAATTTCATAAAATATATCATTGTCTAACCACTATGCTGTATACTTGAAACATATAAAATTTAAAGAAAAATCTTTTTGTCTTCCTGTCTAATTTTCCTGTGTGTTCTGAGGCACAGAATTCAGTCTCACGTATTAACCCCATTGTTTTGTTTCTTATAAATAATAACCTGATGTTTACATTATTCTATCAATTAGGTTTTACTTACTTTGCATTATTTCTCTGGATGTTCACAAAAAAACTTCATCAGGAAAGGATGCAGGTATTATGTCATGTATGAAAAAGAAATGAAACTGATAAAGAATTCCAGTGACTTTGTCTAAAATTACACAATACAAGGACATAAACTAGGACCTCCAAGCCCTGGACTTGGTCAGTTGTGCCAGCAAGTGCTGACTGTGGAAAGGCAGGACCACGAACCCATGAGTGGTGCTTCGAACTCTAGGCCCCCCCTGTTGAGTGCTTAGAGCTGTTTCATTGATGCAATACCGTCCTGTCTTGCTCCAACTGCTTTTCTGCTCAGCTACAAGATACCATTTGGAATGAAGTAAGTTTTCTTTTGGAAGGACTCAGAACTCCAAGACTCCCTTCTACTCTTCCTCCTAATACAACCATTACTACCAGATTTTCTTTCTTATTTTTTAAAAGATTTTGTTTATTTATTTTTAGGGAGAAGGGAAGATGCAGAGAAAGAGAGGGAGAGAAACATCAATATGAGAGAGAAATATCATTCAGCTGCCCTCCCCGCACGCCCCAGCTGTCAACCGAACTCAAAACTCGGGCATGCGCCCTAATCGGGAATCAAACCGGCCACACTTCACTTTGTAGGACAGTGCCCAACCTGCTGAGCCACGCCAGTCAGGGCAGCAGTTTTTCTGATTCTAATTTGTGTTCCCTCCTAAGCAAGTCTCAATTTCTCTTATGAATGAGATAAAAGAAGGAGGGGAAAAGGAAACAGGAATATAAAGCCTATTTGAAATATGGTATAGCTTTTGTCCAGATTACTACCTTTTGCCTTTGGATGAATGAATCTTTTTGGCTGAGCTTGGATCAGATTCCACACTGGTCCATATTTTTAGACAGAGGCACAGGTCAGCTGACATGAATACATCTGCTTAGACTGACTCCTTCACTGAGAACTGGCACATGGTACCAGAGATGGAGGCCGGGGCTGAGGTGCCTGAAATACTGGTCATTGAAATATAGGTAAAGAGTGGTGATAATCTTCTAAGACAGGATAGCAGGGCCTGTCTGGGTATGAAGGGCACAGTCAATCTGCTCGGTATTGTTCAGGAGAGACACTTTCCCTCAGTAGCCAGGGGCTAAGAAAAGTGTTTCCTGGCCCAAGATGTCTTTGCAGGAGTTGGGAAGGAAAACAGAAAGGGTAAACACACAACATTTAGATGTGTCTGCTAAAACTGCATCCCGTAACAGGGCCCTACACTTTGGCCATGAGCCTGTACCCTTAACACATATTTGATGCCCTGAGTTTCTGTAATGTTACTCAAACATAAAGTCAAACCTTGTTTGTGGGATTCATTTGTTCGCTCTATTCAGCCAGCGCTTATTGAGAACTTAGTATTTTTCAAGTGCTGGACAAACAAATACGCATGAGATACAGGCTTCAGGCATCGCAACGACTGGCGGGTGGAGAGTCATGTACGTCATTCAATGTAATACACTGGCGACCATACAACGTGCTGTCAGGATGCAACAGAAAAGTGGATTTCATCTGGTGGTTAGCAAAATCTTTAGAGAGAAGTTGGAAGAATGTTACGAAGAAATTTTACTTGACTTAGTCAACAAATATTTGACACTGTTAAGCTCTAATGAGTTCAAATAATTTGGTGTCTTTATACAGGGTTATTACGTCAAGCAGAGTGGCCACAGAGGGCTCTCTGAGAAGATGTTTAGGTTGAGATCTCATGGGTGAGAAGCATCATTCATGAGTCAACTCATGTTAAAAGGCCTGTTCACTTAAACACATTTGACCAATAATAATAATAATAATAAAGGAGTGTGCAGGGGCATTACTTGTCCTTCTTTTGTAGTGTCTCATGTTTGGTCCCCAGGCAGGACATTCCATGGTTTGTGTATTTCCCTTTCAGGGAAACACCACTTAGAAAATGGTTTGGTTGAAGGGAGGGGGTGGAGGTAGAGGAGGGTAAGGAGGAGATAAAGGGTGATGGAAAAAGTAAAATAAATAAAAAGTATTACAAGTAAATTAAGTAGAAAAATATAGAGAGAATGGAATAAATAGAATAGAATAAAGGTAAGAATAATGTTGTATATTTGTATTAAATAAAAATCCCATGAGTAATGAAATTGAAAGCACTTTGTAAAATGCCATAAAAGAATACTATTTCCCAAACTTCTAGAGACTGTGTATTATTAAACATACAAGAATAATGAAGACACTAGCTATCATACCAGATCTGAAATATCCCCAAATCAGCCATTTGGTTGTCTGGATTTTTCCAATTTGGTTGCCGCATTACCTTATCAATGCTGGGACTTCAGCTATCATTCCGCTATAGGGAAATAGCTTTGCGATTTCTTAAGCATAACACAATGTTGTAATCAGACATATTCAAATTTGGTATTTCAAAAGTCATTGTCTTCTCACAGAATAAATGGAATCTGATACTGCCACGAATATCTTCACAGATGGGTTCAGCATTTTAGAGCAGATGGCGAGATGATTAGGCTAAACTCTGAAATCTTAAATATGAGACATATGAACAGCTATACAAGAGCTACAGACACTGAAAATACTTTAGACAGCCTGAATTTTAAAGAGATATTTGTTTAAAGCTCAAATACTCTTTTGCTCTGGGAGAAGTCAGCTTTTCCTTGTCAAAAGAGCACAGACTTGATGTCAGGCTGGCCTGGATTTGAAGCTGTATCTGCTCTGTGCTAATATGTGATAAGAAACTTCAACTCAGCTTCCACATCTGTAAAGGCCGGCTTACTAGTACTTGCCTCATGAAATTGGAGGGAGAACTGAGTGAACCAGCACATGGCAAATATCCCACAGATACCTGCTGCCTACGAACGCTGCACTCACAAACAATGATACTGTTCTGCATTTATTGCTGAAGGGAAAATGGTACATATTTTTTCATAAACATTATTTTTGGCTTTTTAGATATAGATTTTAATAAGGAGGACTCTAAGAAACAGAAAACAACAAATAGGATAAATACATATATAAATATACCAACATGCAGTAATACATGTGGAAGATAGTCATCTTATCTTTAGTTGACACTAAACACAGATTTAAAGCACTTATAAAATCATTATTTCATTTAATTCTCACAAGTACTGAGTAAAGCATCAGGACCTCTACCTAAAAACAGTTTTAAAGCTGGAATTCACAGAAATTAATTGATATGACCAATGCAACAAAGTGCAAGTCAGACCTTGGCCCAGCTCCAGAGGGAAGGGATTCTGGAGTCGCCCCGCACCCCAGTCACAGTACCAGCTGTCCCCCGACTTTATGCAGTGGACGTTGTTGCTATGTTCCCAGCATCCACATCTCCTTCCATCCATCAACAGCACCCAGCGCTGGCAACGGCGGGCGGAATCATTACCCCCACTTTCTCAGCATCTGAATTGAGTCGTATGACTCCGCCATCAGACCTGGGAGGGGACCGTGATTGGGTGAAACTCACTTGTGTATTTAATCTCCCTGGGAACAGGCACAGTTGTGCTCAGTCAGGGTCTCAGAAATGCAAAGTGACTTTTGCTGGATAATCTGAGAAATAACAGATTCCTCTCTCTTCTTCAGAAAATTTCCCTGGTGAGGGTGGAATGCCAGTGTCAGGAACTGAAGTGGTCATTTCGCAAGAATTGGGAGACTCTGGCGTGAACAGGGCACCGTGAAACCTGCGGCAGAACTCGACATTGCAGAGATGAGGAAACCAGACCCTTGCTGGCAACGTCGCCCCTAGGTCAGGCTTTGACTAACTTACCCCTGAACTTTCAGCTGCATTTGTCCATAAGTCCCCTCTGTTGTCAAGGCCAATCTGAATTGGATTTTCTTTTCTTGCAACATAAAGAGGTGTGCTAAATGCTGTGGCTAAATTTTGGCAGTGAAAAATAGACACTCTTTGGGGTAAACGTTGGAATTCCTCAGGATGTTTTTCTCTAGAATACCATTGAAATCAATTTTGAGAAGGGTTTGCTTTTGAAAATTTTATGAACACTTTTCTAATGACTGCAGCTGACCATCGTTCCATCAGCCTATAAGGGGTATCTCGGAGCCAGTATGTAGACAGGAAAATATATAACACTTGTGACTGATGGTAGGAGTTTATAAACTGGTTAGGTAAACAGGGCCAGCAAATATGAGACAGTGAAATCACCAGTGTGTTTATGATCCTGTTAAATAGTAAGGGGGGGAAATTTGAGAGTTTATAGAAATTCTGAATGCCAATGTGGGCCTGGCGGTGTTAGGAATGTCTGGATGGAATAGTTGAGGCCAGATGACCTCTGACATTGCAACTACACATGTAATAAGGAAATAAATGTTGACAGAAATATCAGAAGTTTAAAAAGAGAACTAGCATTAATGTTTCAGTATTGGCCATTTTGATAGCCATGTAATACAAGGGAAGGAGATCTGGGCTAGGACTCAAGAGACACAATGTCTTGCTGTAGTTCTAATATCTGCTACATTAAAAATGTTTGAATTTTGAAATACATATAGGTTTACAGTAAAACGCAAGATTGTTCCAAGAGGTCCCATACGTCCTCCACTCAGGGTCCCCCAGGTAGAGTGTGGTGAAGTTTGTCATGTGTAGGTTTTACAACCACCATTTCAATCAAGACAGAGAATGAGTTCATCGCCACCAGCTTCAAACAAAGACTATAACAAGAGACAAAGGACATTCATACGCAATCACCAGGACATGAAAGCAACCATTGATAGATAACTGCATAAAGAAGAGGTGGTACGTATATACAATGGAATATTACTCAGCTCTAAAAAAGAATAAATTCTTACCATTTGAAACAACTTGGATGGACCTGAAGGATATTATGCTAAGTGAAATAAGTCAGAGAAAGATAAATACCATATAAATTTCACTTATCTGTGGACTCTAAGACACAAAATAAACAAATAATAAAAACAAACTTATAGATATAGAGAAAGTAATTTTTGTCAAAAATGATGGTTGCCAAATAGGAGGGGATTTGGGGGAAATGGGTGAAAAGGGTAAAGGGGTTAAAAGGTACAAACTGGCAGTTACAAAATACTCATGAGGATACAGTCAATAATATTGTAATGAATATGATGGTGCCAGGTGGGTACTAGGGGAATCACTGCATAAGTGATATAAATGTCTATGATTTATACCTGAAACTAATATAGTATTGAATGGCAACTGCAATTGAAAAAATAAGTGACTGAATGAAAAAGAAGCACAACTATTTCATTGTCACGAAGACCTCCCTCATGCTGCTCCCTTACAAGACAGGACAAACACAAGGCCCACAGGCCGAACTGGCCCGGCACCTTGTTTCCACCTGGCGGCGTTGCTGAGCCCCTTGCCCCTGGTTAAGGAGTAGTTAACGTATTTTTCAGACTATAAGATGCACCAGACCATAAGATGCACCTAGGTTTTAGAGGAAGAAAATAGGAAAAGATATTTTTGAAGCAAAAAATGTGGTAAAATATTTAATAACATAAATAACATAATATTTCACCAATGTGAACCAGGTGAGCTACATTCGGACTAGAAGATGCACCCCCATTTCCCTCTCAAATTTGGGGGGAAAAGGTGTGTCTTATAGTCTGAAAAATACAGTACATTTATGCAGTCCTAAAATTTCATTCGGCTCTTTGAAGGCAATTGCAAGGCTGATGTGGCCCCCGGAGAAGATAAGTATGACACCCCGGTATCATAATCACTCTCTTTCAGCACCCCGAAGCCCTGGCCACCACTAATTTGCTCTCCGGTTCTATAATGTTGTAATTTTAAAAATACTATTTAAAGAGAATCTATTTTGTTTTTTTGTTTGTTCATTTGTTTTCTTTATTCGGCCTTTCCATGGGGTACTTGACCGTCTTCTAGAGTTCTATTTTGATTTATCTACATACAGTATTTTGGAGTATATCTTTCCACAGATTTTTTAGTGGTTGCTCTAGGTGTTACATACACATAAGTTAATCGCAGTCTGCTGGTGTAGACATTTTATCAGTTCAGTGAAGTATGGAAACGTGACTGCCCCTTATGCCTCTTTACTCTCTCTCAATTACAAATTCATTGTCTTCAATATTTCCTCTACATCAACCAGTATTATACTATTACACACTGTCAACATAATTTAGAAAACTTGAGAAGAACAATTTATTGTGTTTACTCATAAATTTTTATTCTTTACAGTGGTTGGTTTTTTTTTTTTTCTTGATGTTTTAGGATTCCTTTTTTGTAAATCATTTATTTTCTGTGTAGAGAGCTCCCTTAGCCATCCTTTTACGGTGGGTTACTGGTGGCATATTTTCATAGTTTTTCCTTCATCTAAAACTGTCTTGAATTTTTCTTCATTTGCGAAGGATATAGGGTTGGACAAAAGTTCACTTAGTTTTTTCCATAAAATAAAAAACACATTTCTCATTTTCACCAATAACTTTATTGATTTGCATATTTTGCATATGTTAACTATCTCCCACGTTGTATAATGATGATTGTTCTCAGTTAATGTCTTGATTTATTGTTATCAACTTCAGCTGGTCTACCTGACCATGGAGCATCGTCCAGTGAGAAATCTCTGGCACGAAACTTCACAAACCACTTTTGACATATTTGACAGCACCTTCTCCACACACAGCACAAATCTTTTCTTGCATATCATCTGCATTTTTACCTTTCTTGAAATGGTAAAGCATAGTATGCCAAAAATGTTGCTTATTTTCTTCCATCTTCAATATTAAAAAGGCTATACAAGAATTCATCAGTTTTGATGTTTCTTTAAATGCACACTGATATGACAGCTGCCACAGTACAATCTAACCAAATTGTTTCTAATGAAGTTAAAGACACTAAGTGCTACCAGAGTCATCTTATGGGGAAAAAACCCAAACTTTTTGGCCAACTATATATATATAACAGTCTGTTAGTGTGTGTGTGTCTTGGTGTATACATTTGAAATATTGTTATTTTTAAACTTTTATTGCCTTTTTTCCATTAGCATTTATCCCCTTTATCCCTTCCCCTGCAGTCCCCACACCACTGTCCATGTCCATGAGTCCTTTTCCTTTTTCCGTGACCCCTCCACCCCCTAACCCTCCCCACCAACCCCAGACCTGTCATCCTGCTCTCTCTGAGTCTGTCTCCATTTTTCTGGTTAGTTCAGTCTGTTCATTAGAATCCACACATGAGTGAAATCACATGGTACTTGTCTTTCTCTGGCTGGGATATATATTTGCTGGATAGTTCTTTACGTTCAGCACTGGAAAACATGTACCATGCCACTGATACTTTCTCCCGCCCTCTCCCTTCTGCTGTTGAGTATATCTACTACTGTTTTCTATTTTAGTCAATTATGTTTCACACTTCAAAAATTTCCATTTGGTTATATTCTTTCTCTCTTCTATTACTTTACTGAAAATTTCTGTTTCGTTCATTTGTTTCAAACATATACATAATTGTTCACTGAAGAATTTTTATAATGGCTGCTTTAAAGTTATGGTCAGGTAATTCTCTTTTTTTGAAATCCTCACTTGAGCACATTATTTCATTGCATTTAGAGAGAAAGATATGCCGATGTAAGACAGAAACATTGATGGTTGCCTCCCTTTCATGCCTTGATTAGGGATAGAACCCACGACCTGGGTATGTGCCCTGAACAGGAATCAAACCAGTCACCTTACGGTGTATGGGATGACACTCCAACCGAGCCACACTGGCCAGGGACATCTTGTCAGATAATTCTAACATCTATGTTACCTTGGCCTTAGTGTCTAGTATTGTCTTTTCTCATTCATGTTGATATTTTTCTGGTTCTCTGTATGGTAAATGATTTTTCACTGAAACCAAAACATTTTAGGTACTATATTATGAGATTCTAGATTATATTTAAGTCTTGTTTCAGCAAGCTTCCTTTGACACGGCACCAGCAGAGAAGGGTCCTCTGCCTCATTATTACCAGACTGAGGTGGAAGTTCAGGTTCCCCACTTGGTTGCTGTTGATATGCCTGGAAGGAAAAGGCACTGCAGCACCGCTGGGCATGGGCGGGAGTTTGTGCTCTCCACCGGAACTCTGCTGATGCTATTGTGGCTGGGAGGAGTAGTGGCACCTTGTTATTGCTCTTCACATGGCCTCGTAATTGCTGTGCTACAGTCTTGGCTTACTGCTAGGCCTCCTCTGATATCGCCCCAGTGGGGAGGCGAAAGAGTCCCTCGTTACTGTCAGGTGGGTGTGGAAGTCTAGCCTCCTACATGGTCTCCACTGACCACAGAGCAGGGAGCCTCATTGCCATCCAGCAGGGACAAAAGTACCAGCTTTCTAGAGGCCTTCGCCAGCGCCACCTTGCCAGTGGGGTTGGGGCACAAGAGTACTGCCTGTCACTAGTGGAAGTTTAACCTTTGGGTTCAGTCTGTGTGAGCTGGGGTTGGAGGTGGGAACCTGTCATCTCTGTGGTGTTTGGCCACAGAGATGTGGTTAGTGTCTAAAATTTTCTGCCTCACTAGGCTGCTCCTATCCTAGTTCTATGGTGAGAAAGAATAGGTTTTTCTTGGGGAACTTTTATTCCACACCTATTGGTGTTTGAGTTGTCGATTTCTCTGGCACTCAGTTGGGGATACATGAGGCAAAAAGAAACCCCAAGGAATGCACTGCAATGGTGTTTCTTGGATGTGCCAAACCCTAGCCTCTCTGCCTTCTTCTCCCTCTCTTTCAAAGTCTCGATATACAGCCTTAGCATCCTTACTTAATAGCTCAGTGTCCCAGGAACAAGGAGGAAGCTACAAAGCCTTTTACGACCTAACTTTGGGAGTTAGGTCATAGCTCACTCCACTGTTGGCCATAGGCCCGCACAGATTCAAGGTCAGGGACAAAGACCTCACGTCTCAATGAAGAGTGTGCCAAAGAATTTGCAGACACGTTTACAGCTGCCACCCATTATTATATTTATTTATTCTTCTGTAATAAATAAAGATACACTTCTTGTGTTATACTGCCTGGCAAATTAAAAGGGTTTATTTGTTCACGTGTTTCATACAAATAATTTGACATAATGAAGGAAAAACCAAAACTTCCATTTTAGTATAATTTCCACTTTATGGATGAATGATAGAGCTGGGATTTAAACATGGGTTTTTCTGACTTTAGTTAAGGCTTGTTGCCCTATGTTACCCTGCTGTACCTAATAATAAGCAATCACTAACTCCAAGTAAATATACTCAATTTCATAAAAGTACACATTGTGCAGCTTAGCCAATCCTATGCTGTTTTCATCATGCAATGCTGTCAAGAATTTGATATGACCCAAGAATTACACAACGGTTTGACAACATGAGACTCAAGCAAACAAACCCATACGAAAAGGAACCTGCCAGCTGTGCAAAGCCAGAGCCAGACCCGGAAACAGGAAGAGGAGGAGAGGGCAATATTGCCTAAGCCAAACTACTGAAAGTGCAAGGAGGAAATTTATGTTTTGCTTATTATTCTTCCAAAAATTATTCAAGTAGTCACAGGAACAGGCCAATGCTCTAACAACTCAAGATTCTGTAGCACCTTCAAGTATTAAAGAAGACAATCAACTAATATTCTGGGAAATTTAATAAAGACCTACAAAATGCTTATTTGGTAGATATTATTAAGATGATTAGAGCTTTAAATTCCAACTTCAACAATTTCTTTTATAATTCTTATTTTATTATTTTATTATCATTATTATTACTTTTAGAGATAGGGGAAGGGAGGGAAAAAGAAGGAGAGAATCATCGATCTGAAAGAGAAACATCAATCAGCTGCCCCTTGCACATCCCCAGTCAGGGACCCAGCCTGACTGAGCCACAGCAGCCAGCGCCAATGTCCTTTGTAACGTATAAGTTTAGATGATCGTCTTTTCAATACCCTTACCATGACTGCCTCCATGCAACTTAACTTCCCTATCATCATCCCAACATTTCCTCAAGAGAATACAAAGAACAGAAGAACGCATGTAAAAATGAACTGAAACCTCAAAGATCTTTGAAAAAATTTTATCCTATGTGTCAGACCCATCTAGAAAACCTTTTATGACACCTCAGTGCCCATAAAACATGGTTCAAATTCTAATCCTTCGATGAAACTTCTTTCAAAAATCTAAATCTGTCCTCAATGTACATACCCAGTGAAACTATCTGTGTCTAACTCCCCCTCACTCCTGCCTCCGAGACCATCCCCTGCTCCCTTAGCCTGCTAGGCACCCAGTGCCGCCATGGCACTCTATGTTTATGCCGTGTATCTCTGAACCTCTCCTTTCACTTCATAGTTTCTTTCAGTTTTCCCTTATGGCACTTGTTAACTACCCTTTCTTCCTTCTCAATGGTAACATCCTCTGAGAGTTTTTCCCAACTCTTTAAACACATCTTATTCCATTATACTTCCATTGAAGCAGATACATCATTCATTGAAGCAGATACATGTCTCAGTACTATGTGACTTAATTACCCAAATAGTCATGGTCACAAATGCATGGTAGGCATGGATGAAGTATGGAATATACACAGACAAGAGAAAGTCCCTGCTAGAGAGTAGCATACCTTCCATTTGAAAAAGAAAAAAAATATAACCAGAAAATTTCAATATTATATGGCCAGTGCTAACAAATCATTATGTATGGTAAGCCTTGAAGACACAAAAGATAAGTACTTAACAAAACTCAGAAGGGCTTCTGGAGATGAAATACCTTGGGAGAGTTTTGAAGGATGAGTATTATAATTATTTGTCTACATGATTGTATTTCTTACTTAAATAAAATCCTTTATTTCAGTCCCATCTCTTATCTTCATAACCCTGCATGATGTCCAGCTAAGTCTAAAACAAAATAAGATATTAATATATGTTAATGGTTGAGTGGATGATTAACATAATGAATAAATAGATTTCTTATTAGGCCCACTGTTGGATGCTAGTAGGTCAAAAGGATCATTGTTTATTTTCTCTGACTAGCTCACCTCACCAAGTGAGGATACAATCAAGAAAAGACAAAAAGAAGTTATTCAAATTAAAGGCAAGTTGTAGAGTTTAGTATCAGTTTATCCCCCACACTTTGGCCCTGGAGGAATAATCTGTATACCAAGCCATACTGTAATGTGGGAGAGGCTTTGGGATGAGGGGAATTTATTTGACAACATCACACAGAGGAAGTTTTAAGGCAGTAAAATGCTATAAAAAGAAGCTTTCAAGTCAAACTTTGGCTCTGATATTTGTTTCCTTTGTGATCTTATCTCATCTCTGAACCAGTTTCTCCAGCTGTAAAATACGAACAGTGATAACTTCCTCCAGGTTTACAACATTTTTAAAAATACCTATCTCAACAGTTAGTGCACTGTAGATACTCAATAAATTTTTATTAATACTTTAATCAGTATTTTTTATAACCCTGAGCAATTCTTGGCTCCTACTGGATATTAGAGAAAGTCATGTAGAGGTTTACATGCAAACCACAATCACTCTCTGCGGACACCAGCGGACAAAGGCTTTAAAGGAGCGGGGGACTGCTGTAATCCCATCAATCAGGGCCACCAGGAACAACGCTCTTTTGTACAAGAGCATTGACCTGGGAAGAGCTGGAATGGAACCTACATTCTGCTCATCAAGTTGTCAGGCTGCCTCCACCCAAGGTAAGTACCTTGTACCAAGGCCTCCCGTGGGCTAGCTCAGTCCTATCTTTTATTGTATCAGGTAGGGCATGAATGGTAGGCTGTGATAAAATAAGATTACAAATCTCTTGCTGCTTTGAAGCAGATTCTATGAGCAAATTCCTTTCTATTTTTCAAACAGAAAGCAAATAGAGGTTTTGAACAGAGATAGTTCTCACAGTACTTAAAATCGTTACATATCCTCATCTCTCTACATTGTTAACTGAGATGAGATTTCAGTTCTTAGTGTAACTTAAGTATAATAGATCACAGTTATAGAGTTACAAGAGAAAGAAGAAAATTGTTAATTATTTGATCAATTCCAGGAGGTCTTCAGACCTAAAAGGGAGATTTGACCAACCATGTCCCAGAATTTGTGAGAATTTTCCTTAGTACCCAAGGCAGAGGATGGAGATATTTACAGGCTTATAGTTTGGGGCCCTATACGCAATTGTTTGCTTTAGGCTCTTTGCCCTGGTCACTTGTTTCCGTCAGTCAGCAAAGACCAGCCTCCACTAAAAGCCACTGGGGTAGGGGTATGGGCTGGGACAGTCTTCAGCTGAGCACTGAAAGACAAGAAAAAACACGAAGTCTCTCATATTTTAGACTGTTTCACAAATACAATTGGATGTAACCATCAAAAGAACCCTCATGCAGGTATTTTATCTCCATTTACAGACAGTAAACTGAAGCTCAGAAAGGTTTACATAGCTGGTAAGAGGCCAAGCCGCAGTCAGCACCTGCATTTCCTGAAGCCAGTTCCCTCGTTCTTTCCTCTTTATCGTAGCTCTGACCTAGCTTTGAATAGCTCTGACCTAGAGTGTATCCTCAAGGTTTGCTTCAGCTAAGCTAGCACCATCAGAGGATTTTGAAAGCCCTAAGGTGATAAAATCTCTCTAGAGCCCAAGGGCATGTTCAGATAAGGAGAGAAGACTGAGCCAAAGGACCAGTATTGTTTATTAGCACAAACCCCATTCCTTCTTCTTCTTCTTACAGTGGCTGACGGGAAACAGCTGCCGATCCTGCCAAACCCAGTGCAGCCCACTTTCCCCCTACCCAGCGAACTCCCTCCCCTATAATCCAGTCCCTTTAATGCCTTCCAGTTGGAGAAGAATGAGGAGTCCTCTCTCAGCAGAGAGGACAAAGTAAGGCAGCTGGATTGCCTAGGGGAGGAGGGGGACTTGGTGGGGCCCCCAGAAAGCAACCATTTCTCTCCCCTAGAACTCTCACCCCAGTCTCAATATTTTACTGGTCTCATGAAGCAGAACACACAGTGTGATTTCCCTCCAGATTACTGCATGGGCTCCATTCCTAGCCCTTTCTGCATCAATATTCAATGCTCATCACCCTTAGCTGTCTAAACACCACGGACCCTGTGGCTTCTCTGGAATGATTCATTTTAACAATTCAACAATACTTATTTTAAAGAAAAATAATTTTTTAATGTGTCTGACCTCTTCCAAGGCTCTGGAAGTCCCAGGGGAAGACAAACCACTCAGAGAGGAAAAGGAACATTGATTCATTCATCAGGAAGTCATTTATTTGTTAACATTTGGAAGTGATTAAGAGAATAGGCTTTGGCAATCTACTGATAGTGTTCTAATCCTGGCTTCTGTACTTAATAGCTGTTGGACAAGTTGTGTGATAGCACTATATAAAATAGAGATATTACTAATTCATTAATCAAGTCTGCTGCTGTCGAAATCAATTGGAAAAATGTGTATAAAACATGTGGCATGGTACCTCTCCTAGAACAAGTAACCAGTGATTGCTCACAGTTGTGTTGATGTACGGTACTCTGGCACTGAATTGTTTTTTTATCTTGAGATGAATGTTTTTTCATCTTCGTCTCTCGTCTCTGACTTCAAGGGTGATGAATAACGACAAAAGAGGGTAGATGTGAAATTATAATATAGGAAGTGTTGAGCTACAGACACAGAAGGGACCCAGAGAAGGATGCACTAGATTTAGACCAGGGAATGCTCTGCCTGAGCCCCTCTCCAGGACCTCATTCTCATCCTGCTGCCGCACATTCGCTCTCCAGGGAAATGCTCATCCGCACACTCCAGGAACCGAGCTCCTTTGGGGCAGGAGTTCCTCTTTTCCCATTGTCTTTTTCTGAATCCTCATGATCTAACACACAGCTTACACAGAAGTTTCTCAGTAAATATTGGACAAAACAGTTAAGGGTGAGAGGTGATATGCAAAACACATTCTGGGTACCACAAAGAAACCATTCAGGTTTGAGCAGGTTTATGCAGAAATGAAATGGAAAGGCCTCCTTGCAGTGGGAGGCCTAGTAAGCTGGAATAAGAAGTTTTATTTTATTGTCCAAGCGTTGAAAGTTTTAGAAAACAACGGAAACAAAAGTGGTATTTAAATATTAGTTTGAATATTGTGAAGACAGAATGGAAAAACATGAAGGTAGCCTAATTGATATATTAGGCTAACAGCCCAGAAATGAGGATTGATGCGGGTCCCAGGTAAAGTGCCAAGAACAGAAATGGAAGTTAAGGAATGGTTTTGAAATTCACTGTTCTTGTCCTTTCAGATAAAAACTAGGGTTAGAAACCCTGCAGGTGCCAGTGACAGAGATAGTTCTTGACATACTATGGAGATTGACAATAAAGGCCAGACGTTAAGGACCATCTCTCATTCCTGGAAACAGCTTTCCTTCCCTCCACCTTCTCATTTACCCATTTGCTTTTCATCCACCTGTCCTTCTAAAACACATTTCTTGAGTGCCTCCATCTGGTCAAGCACTGCTGTTCTGTTTTCTAAATATTCCATAATGATAGGCAGTTTGCTGCTCCCTATGAGTCACACGACTGCAGTAGCAACCATACAAAGTACAGAATGATCTTAAGTGCTTTTTATTACATTGATTGGTTCTGTTTTTTTTTTTTTTTTTTCTGGGGGACAGCAGTAAATTGCTCTTTTAAATTTAGCATTGAGACACTATAATTTCAATTCTAAGTGCAGAAATTGAACTGCTTTCAAGGGTAGCAAAATGATGGCGGTATCCTGGTGCTAAAATACAATGACAAGCTAAAATACAATGAACCATTCCATTGCCCTATGGGAACTCTATATATATACGTGCTGAGAAGAGCAACATGCTTTACAAGCATTCTACCTAAACATACTCCCCGCATGTCTCCTTTCTCTTTATAACACAGAGATAATAATGCCTATTGTCTAACTGACAGGGTTAGTGGAAGGATTGTAAGCAATAATCTCTGCAAATGTGCTGTGTGAAGTATACTAATATAGGGAGTGTTATTTTTGTCATTGCAGTGTTAGAGGACAGTTTGTCAAGAATACTTCCTGAGCCTCTTTCTCCATTGTATTTGGCTGGAAAAGTCAAACAATGTAAATCCAGGAAACAAATGGACAGGTTACTTTTGTTGCTCTCTAGCTAAATGGCCCCAAACTAAATGTTTAAACTTTTGGGTTCTCATCCTTAAAACAGAGACGACCATATGCATGTCCTGGAATAATGTTGTAAGCTGTACAGTTCCCCACCTACTCCCCAAATCCATCAGCCTGAAAACTACCATATTTCAGGTTTCAGCATGGAGTTTCACTTCTACTTCTTAACATTTTCCGGTAGCTCCACCCCTCACCTGGGTTTCTAACCACTCTTCTTGTCTCAGTGCATTTCTGTCACATTACTCTCAGGCACTTAGGTTTTGTCTTCTTCCTATAGTTCGGTCCCTTGTAAGATATACATTGGGCCTGGCTGGTGTGGCTCAGTGGATTGAGCGCGGGCTGGGAACCAGGTGGTCCCGGTTCGATTCCCAGTCAGGGCACATGCCTGGGTTGCGGCCGGGTCCCCAGTGGGGGACATGTGAGAGGCAACCACACATTGCTGTTTCTCTCCCTCTCTTTCTCCCTCCCTTCCCCTCTCTCTAAAAATAAATAAATAAAATATTAAAAAAAAAAAGATATACATTAGACCTTGTGGCTCTAGCCACCAGCATAATGCCAACACAAAGCAAATAGTTAATAAACGTTTGCTAAAATGAATGAATAAAGCCCATATAAGACACTGTGTTGTACCCTACAGGAGAGTTAGCAGTTAGTAATAATTCTGAATCTCATTTGTTAAATGTCACAGTGTCTGAGTGAATTCATGGCAAAACAAAACTGGGTATAATAGTTTTAACTGGGAAGAACAAGGATTTTTGTGATTTCTGTAACTCGTGTTTCTTAACCCGGGCAATTCTGCCCTTCCGAAGAGTTTTGGTTGTCAGATCTGGAGGAGGGTGCTGGTGGTACCTAGGGCGTAGGGGCCAGGGATGCTGCTGCAAAACACCCAACAAGGCACAGGACAGCACCCATGACAAAAAGCCCAAAATTTCAAAAGGGTCAAAAATGGAGAAACTGTACTGTGTTATTCTGTGACAGGAATTCTTTTCATCCGCATGATAAAAACGTAACCCCCTGGAAATTTCCACATCTCGAGCCTGGCTCCATGGAAATTAACACTCCCCTGCGGGCCTGTGTAAAAATCATGCTGGTGGAAAAAAGAATTCCTTAAAGGGAAATTGGATTAACTTACTTCCTAAGACTTGTTAACTTGCTGGGACCCTTCCCCCTGGAGCCAAGGGATTATGCTAATTGTTGCCTGGAACCCCTTGCAAGGCTAATGAATAGCCATTCCCATTTTGCTGTGTCCTGAGCTTCCTAATAAAAACCCGGCTAAGCCACGCTCAAGGCCCTTTTCCTGAGATTTGGGAATTGGTCCCGTGGCCCCGGATTCCTTCTCCCCGTGTGTCTCAGTGTGAGATTCTTTCACGCATCGGGTTACGGTCACCCACGGGTTTCGGCTGGGACGAAATCCCCACGACATTATTCTTTCCTCAATTAGAGTATGGGATGTCTCTCAGGTTCTGTTGGTGATTTGACATTCCATAAACCTGTTTGGTATGTATCAGTCTTGAAATTCGCAGAAAGGACTGTGTGTTTGTTCCGCAGACAATTACTTTTACGAAACAGTGAGGTTCACTTAGGACAGTGGCAGTACTAACAAGAGCCCTGCAACAGACCTGTGAGTCAGTAACGCCTCCTACACATTTTCAACTCACAGCAGGCGGTGGTCTGGCTGGCGTTTGAGTAGGGCAACAAACTGCCCAGAAATTGGGAAGAGGAGCTCGATTTTTCTCCCTCCAAGCTAAAGAAGGCTAGCAACTGTCACAGAACTGTTTTCTCAGTGACTATGGCACTATAGCCACTGGAATAATCCTGGTTTCCAAGGAAAAATACACGTATATAATATGGAGTCTGTTCTGCGTGGCATGGGCCCAGCTCCCATTCGGAGGGGCCAGTGGACAGCAACACAGGACCCACGCCCATGGATAGGTTTTCCCATGGGGAATCAGGCCTGCATTGTACCTAGGCTGCCATGAGACTTGCTTTTGCTAAAACTCCCTCACCCTGGATTGAGGCAACAAACGTTTACTGTGTATCTCTAAATTAACTTCCTAAAGTCTGTGCTAAACCTTCCAAGTATGGAGTGTAACCAGTTCAACCACTTTTCCCTTGGATCTGTAACATCCTTCTCTTTGAAGTAATTAACAACATTCTTTCCTTTGTTATCTGTAAAAGGTAATCACCTACAGTGAATCTGTGCATAGTGAATGAGAACCATCCTCCACGTAATGTACGCAGGAAAGCAATAAAAGCCTGACAAGGCAAGGGTCCGGGTGCTTTCCCCTTGAGAGAGTGGCCATGCCTTTCCTTTTCCTCCACAGGACTTGGTAGTCTATATGAATTTGTCTCATGTCTCAGCCATGACGCCGTGGACACAGCAGGCTGGGGACCCCATCAATATAGTATAAGATACTTTGATAGTTTTTCTGTTTTTAATTTTTTTGAAATGAGTTTAGTTTTCCTCTTAAGGCTGACATCCTCACCATGACCCCAGGCCCAGGGACTTATTGGATGTCACTCCCCCTCACTCCCTGTGTGGGCATCACCGCTACAGAGGCCTTAGCTTAATTCCTTGATCATCCTGCACCTGGGCCCACTGCTCTGTCAGGGGCATCCAGAGGTTGCCAGTTATTCCTACCCATCTCTCAGAGCTAGGCTCAAATGTCGCTTCCTAGAAATTACCTGCTGCGGGCCCATGGGAGGTCAGGCCCCAAATCAGACGCCCATCAGGTACCTCAGCCATTATCCTTAATGCTTTTCATAGCTGTCATTCAATACATTCTCTGGTGTCAGCTCTGTACCAGAAACCATTTCTGCCTCTGCAAGTAAGCTTTATAGGTAGCTGGGACACAGTAAAAATTTGCTAAATTAATGAGAAAGAATAACTTTTTGATACAGAGTATCCAAGCAATTAACAAAAAAACACAAAAAATTCAGTCTGAGTGAGGAACTATGAACATAACTGGGTTTCTCCTATATCTAGTTACACTAGGTGAGACAGTTATTTTTGCAATCAGGAAAAAAAAAAGTCAACTGTGGGAATATTAAGAAATGTATGGAAAGTTTTGTGAAAACACTAAAAATATCTATTGATATAAAAGATTTTTGTAAATGAAGAAACTAAATAGTTCAAAAGTGTTAGTTCCCTCTAAATCAATTTATAGATCAGTGTAATGCTACTCAAAATCCCAGTGATATTTTTTAACACATTAAAATCACCTGAACTGCTTCAGAGCTAAAAATAGCTATGAGAATTTTGAAAATCATGAGATCAGAATTGATCTAGTAAATATTGAACTTATACTGATTTTTTTCTATATGGCTCCAGGATAGAAATCAAAGAACAGAACATCAGAATAGAACAGATAATCTAAAAACAGGTCCAAGTGTATATAAGAATTTGGTAAATGATAAATGAATCCTACAAACCAATGAGAAGATGTGGATTAATTAACAAAAGGGAACATTTGGGGGGAAAAAAATCAAGCTAACTTCCTACCATGTTTCAAAATAGATTCTAGTACATTATAGAGTTAAATAATTAGAAAGTAAGTAAATATATAAACAAATCATGAAGAATATAAAACAAGATATAAATGAACACTTTATAGGGTTTTAATGGCTGTAGACTTTCTAAGTATACAAGCTCTGGTAGAAATCACAAAGAGATAGATTCATGTTTTTATTACATGATACTGGCTACTTTAATTTACTGAGTCCTTAGTAAGTCCCAGATATCATTCTGCGTGCTTTATATAGGCATTAATCTGATGAAAATTCACCACCCACCACTAGCTGGGTGCAGTTAAGAGACCCATTTTATAGAGCAGAAAAGTGAGGCAGAGAGATGTTAAAGATCCCACAGCACAGGGATGGCAGGGCCAAGATTCAGGCCCCAGGAACCAGACACCACAGCCTCTGTTCTTCGTCACTGCGCTCTTCGATGGCTACGGAAACACAGAAAACGGTGTATCTAAAATAAAATAAAATCCATAAAGTGAAAATAAAATCCCACGAAGTAAAAATATTTAAAAAAAAATCTAAGTAAAAGGCAAATAACAAATTAGGAGAAATATTTTCAACAAATAGTACTATAAATATATATCCTTTACACTAGTCCCTCCTCTCTCCAACCCTCCTTATTTCAGTAGATTGTATAAAGGATACGTATGTGTGTGTGTAAATACTGTGTGTGGGTGTGTCCAAAGAACTTTCATAAATCAATGAAAAAGACAACACTCATTAGGGAATAAATCGGCAATAACATGATAGGAAGAAAGAAATGGACATAAACAAAAAATACGTACTTAACCTAGCTAGTAACTAAATAATAGCTAAATAAATCTGAACTTATTTACTGGTATACTAGTATAACTTTTCTGGAAGCAACGATTAGTTTATAATTATTGAGAGTGTTTTAAAAATTCAAAGTTAAAGAAAATTTTTAAATTTATGAATTCTACCACTGGAATTCTACTTGTCCAACAGAAATGTTCTGAGGTATAAAGAATTATATGAGAGTAAATTCACAGAAACAATACTAATGGAAGCAAATTGCTCAGGATAAAGTATACAGCACAATCATATTTTAATGAAATATTTAAACATCTGGGAAAATGTCCCTGACAGAAAATCTATTGAAATATAACAGCAGTTATCCTATAGGGGCCAGATAGATGTTTTAAGGAGGCCTAACAGCAGACAAAATACACTTTCAATGGTTGCCACCCCCAGGCTGTGCCTAAAGCCTTTGACACAGGAGACTTCTGGAAGGCTGACAACGTGAGGGTGGGCTTCCCTTAGTGCCTTTCAGTCTCAGCTACTTGGTTAGAATTCCATCTTAAAGATTTGGAAACATCAGGGGAACCAGAAGAGCTTTATTAACCTTTTCCCCTTCCCCTCCTCCACTTCCTCCTCCCTCCCCTCCCCCAGTTGCCGCTCCCCCATACAGAGTTCTCCTGGTCTTGGATCTCTTTGCAAACAGCTTCCGGAGCATCATTGCCCTAAGATGGAAAGTAAAAAGGAAAAGAATGCTCGAAATTTTCTAAACCAGGGCTTTGTTGCTAAGCAACCATTTCCTTTGTCTCTCCGTGCAAGGGATAGGATACTGTTTGGAATGTGTTTTCAGTTTTCAGTTTGCACCTTAATACAAAGGGCAAGGAGCGGGTGTGAGCAGGGAGGAGGTGGTAGTATAGAAACCTTTAGATTGAACAATGTAAAGATATAATATGATGGAAAGAAACACTAACAGAACGCACCACAGAAATTTCAACCCACCACCACCACATGGTGCCTAGAACTTCAAAGCAAAACATTTCTTATATTGGCACTTTTTATTTATTTATTTTTTTGAGAACAAATACACGGTTAGAAGCATATTCTTACTTTCATTAGGATCTGCATATTTCTTCTCCACAGGAAAACTTAAATGTACTGTTGACATCTTTTTATAGTCACATAATAAGAAAGCACACAAAGAAACGTTTTGATTGGACTTGTATACACAATACCACTGGCTCAAATTTGTCAAGTTGTCCATATTCACAAGAATGGTACGTCTCAATATGTACTTTCCTCTGTGTTCTCAGTGGCCCTGTGGACAGCTTTTAATAAGAACAGACAATGGTGTCTCTTGACCAGGAAAGCTCACAATTCACTTTCCACTGTGTTCTCAAGGATAAGTACCATTTTCCTTTGGTTGATGGCTAGGATTGGGCAGCTTTTACCAAGACATGGGGCCTTAGCAGGATGTGACTAAGCATATACATAGGGAGACTTTTTCTTCAGCTTGCTGGCTGGGCTGCCTGGTGAAAACTTTTGTCGCCATTGGGATCACATGCAATCCAAGACTTGGGTATACTTAGGGAGGAGAGGGTGCAGAAGGCCTTTCAGCTTGCTGTGATTCCAGGGCCCCGCGGCTATCTCCAGCTGAGAAAAAAGCTCCATCACTGGTCCAGATGTCTCACCAGAAAATGCATTGGGTTTAGGGATCAAGGACCTAGTTAGCAGTAAAGCAGTAAAGTTTTATTAGTCAGCAGGGCATTTTTCTGTGCATATGTTTCCCTTTAGGAGTTATGTAGAGAGGGATGGCTGGTTGAGGTCAGGGTGTGAAAGTTCTCTGTCCAAATACATAGTAACTGCATCATGGTTTCCAACATTGTCACCCAGCAGGAAAATGGACTTGATAAGAATCCAAAGATCATTTTGGATAGTTATTTATCCTCTCAGGGTCTTTTTAAAACATATATTGAGAGTTTCAATAATAATAATAATAATAATAAAATAAAAACAATCATGTACCTAACACTCAGACTAAGAAACAGGAAATTCTGAGAACCTGACAAGTTTCCCTGTGTCCCTTTTGCCCTTTTCTTAGCGTTTCCCCATCTTCCCTTTCCCTCAAGATACGACTGTTATCCTGACCTCCACTGTAGTTATCCGGATACATTTTTGGTAATTTTTTTAATATGATTTCAAACTTATAGAAAAATTGCAAGGATAGTCCAACGAAATCCTGCATACACTTAGCCCAGGTTTACCATTTGTTTATGTTTTGCACATTTGCCTTATCATTACATATATACATAGTTTTCTTTTATGAACAATTTGAGAATAAGTTGGAGACATTTTTCGCATCACCCCTAAATGCAGCTATTTTCTAAGAACGAGATCAGTGTGTGTTTCCCCAGAAAAAGGACACTGTCTTACATAGTCACAATACAGTTATCCGAAGTTGAGAAATTTAATATTGCCATAATGTTTTCTATTCACAATGTACTTATTTCTTAATAGTTCATTTTTATTGTATTTTTCCCATTACTATTTATCTCCCTTTTACCCTCTTTCACCTCTACCCACCTCCCTCGCAATCACCAGAGCTGTCTGTCTTCTGCTCCCCATCTGTGAGTCTGTCTACATTTTGCTTGTTAGTTCAGTTTGTTCATTAGAGTCCACATATGAATGAAATCATACGGTATTTGTCTTTCTCCGACTGGCTTACTTCACTTAGCATAATGTTCTCCAGGTCCATTCATACTGTAGCAAAGGGCAAAGGTTTAAACACAATCTATTTTTAAATTTTACCAACTTCCCCAACAATATCCTATAAGCATTTACCCGAGTCCAGTATCCAGTCTAGGGTCATACACTTCATTTAATTGTTGTATTTCTGTAAAGCCTCCTTTACACAATCATGGCTCAGCCCTTTTTTATCTTTCTTGACCTTGAGAGTTTTCAAGACAGCAGAACAATTGCTTGGTAGAATATCTCTGAATGCAGGTTTATCTTACATTTCCTCATGATTTAAGTTACACATTTTTGTCAGGATATTAGAAAAGTGAGGTTATGTCCCTTACAGGGGCACATAACGCCAGTTTGTCCTCATACTAGCGATATTAAGTAAACACGATCACTTGGTGTAGATAATTTCCACCAGGTTTCTCCAGTATAAATGTTTCATTTTCCTTTTGGAACTAATAGGGCTTTTGTGAGGAAATAATTTGAGACTATATAAGTATCTTAATACCCATCAGACATTGATCTTCTACTTTTAGATCTCTATCAATTTATCTGTCTATGTTGTAATTCTGCTGAAAGTACTCCCTTTCCTCACATTTATTTATTTTTCTATTGGTATAAACGCATGAATTTTTATTTTATTCAATGGGTTAAAATATATTATTATTTTACTTATTTTGATGCCCAAATTCTTCCAGATCTGGTCAGTGGAGCTGCTTCAGTTTGTCTTTGGTGCCCCTTTATAATGTCCTCATCATTCTTTGAATCATTCCTTACTTTTGGGGAAAATAAGATGTTCCAGGATCAACTCATACTTCGCTGCCTCAGTCCTGGAGTCATCCATTTCTCTGAGAAGCCTGGTTCCTTCTATTAGATAATGATAATGCCCTCACTGGATGGGGCTCAGTTGGTTGGAGCATCGTCCTGTGCACCAAAAGGTTGCGGGTTTGATTCCCAGTCAGGACACACACCTAGGTTGCGGGTTCAATCAGTTGGGATGTGTACAGAAGGCAACCAACTGCTGTTTTCCTCTCACACTGATGTTTCTCTCCCTCTCTTTCTCTCTCTTTACTTCCCTCTCTCATTCCCTTGCCCTCTTCTTCTCTCTCAAAACAATAAACATATCCTCAGGTGAGGATTAGAAAACTGATAATTAGAAATCAAGATCTTGGCTCAAGGTGTGCTCATTGCTGCTGATGAGTCATGGCTTTTGGACCATCTCAGTGGACGTATCCAAGGAATACATGTACATTTAAATACATGCACACACTTACACACACAGAAGAACAAGCATAAGAGTGAGGAATCTGGATCCCATTTCCTTAATACATGTCCTCATTTTCTTAAGCTTACAAGACAAAAAAGGTAGTTTCAGAATTGCTATCTCATACCACAGTGAAAAATACACCTACTAAAATTCAATATGATTTACATTATTTACCCAGATAAAATTAACATTCAATGAACACAAAATTCTGAGATATAAAATTTCATTAGTTTTGACAAATGCATATAACTATATGCTTCACACTTCTATTAAAAACATGAAATACGTCCATAAATTCATAAAATGTCCTTATGTCTTTTCCTAGTCAATAAAACACTCCTACCCCTCCAGGGTATTCTGAATTTTTTCAGCTCTAGATTAGTTTAGCCTATTCTAGAAGTTTAATTGAGATAATTGACTATGAGTCTTCCAATTCTTGAACACGATATGTCTTGCTTTTATTTAGGACTTCTTAATGTCTCTTAGCAATGTTTAGTACTTCTGTTTATAGGTACTGAACATATTTTCTTAAATTTATAGTTAAGTATGTTATGCTCCTCTTTTGAAGCTACTATAAATATTTTCTTTTCCAAACTTTTGTTGTTAGTATATAAAACTACAATTCATTTTTTTATATTGACCTTATATCCTGCAACCTTGATTAATTCACTTATTAGTTTTATTAGTTGCTTTGCAGTTTCTCTAGTACTTTCTGTAGAGACAATTATGTTTGCTGCAATAAGAGACAGTTGCACTTCTTTTTTCCAAATGTAATGACTTTTATTAGCTTTTCACGCCTCACTGCATTGCTAGAACGCCCAGTAGAGTACGCAAGTGTGAGAGCAGACAGCCTTGACTTTAACCGATAAATATGTTATTGGCTCTAGGTTTTTCATAACTGATTTTTGTCAAATTAAGGTAGTTCCCTCCTAATCTTAGCTTGCTGAGTTTTTATGAATAAGTACAGAGAGGTCTTTGTTGTTGTTCCTGAAAATAGAAATAGGAAGAATAAGAAAGGAGAGGAAACAAGAAAAGGTACGTTTATTTTGTGACAGTTAATTTGCAGCCTTCATCAGCAATTCCATCTCTCAATGATTTTTTTTCTTACCTGAACTCAGACTGCATTAAAAGTCATGCATAATTGTTCTCTATAAAGTGTGCATTGATTTTGTCTTTACTTTCAAAATAAAAAGAACCTTGAGGACGGGAATAGAAAGTTTTACTTCCCTGTATCCCCAGCTGTCCTTGGCATTTAGCTGGGCTTGTGATGACTGCTTGGTCAGTTTTAACACTGCATTTTATTAAGTAATAAAATGCTACAATGGTTTATTATTTTAGATTTCTGCAGCCAAGATCTCACCGCATTCTCAAAAACAGTTATATGACTTGCTAGTGAACATGGTACTCACTTGAGACCAAGCATGGGAGAGAATTCCGGTTCTATAACCCTTCATCCACACCCCATCTCGGTACACCAAGCTGCCTGATTTCCCTGGTTTCCCCCAAGACCACCTCTGAGGTCAGTACTTGTCTCAGTAAGGATTATACTGTACTAAGCCTCACAACTGGATCAGGCTGGATACATAGACACTAAGTGGCAGCTGGTTTATGATCCTCCATCACCATGGACCTCACCCATAAACAAGCTTATGTTGAAAACAGTGAGTGGCCAAGCAGGGTCTTGTCTGCATTCTACAATTTGGCATATATCAGACATCTGTGGTTGCATGTTGTACCCATTTCTTGGACCTAGTTTTCATGAGGATCCCTTCTGAGGTGGATAACTCTCTTTCTGTAGAAATGTTCCCAATGAGCTCTGCAGATAGGACTGCTATATTTGTTTTGGAATCTTACTGCTATAAGCACTGCATTTCTTGGGTCACACGGCAGGGAGAATTGTCTGTACCATGTTCACATTGACAGCTATTGGCTTCTGTGGCCAATCCTCAAGTCCATGCCCAAGCAAAACGGAGATCACTTAACCTCATTCACCATGAGGGTCTCTGCTTGATGTCCCAATTTTACCTGCCACTCACTCCCTTGCAATGTATGGCCCAGTAACTCTAAAACATTTGTCATTCCTTACACACAAAATACTTCATATGTTTTTTGCCTTCCTATGTTCATGCTGTTCTACTGAGAATATCAGTAACTCCACCGCTCTCTCACACAACACAATAACTGCTTTTCACCTAACATTCGGTCATTTCACAGGTATTTGTTTAGTACTATCTGTGTGCCAGGTACCATACCACGTGCTAGAGAGACAGAGGCAAATGTGATGATGTTTCTGCCCTAAAGGAGCTCACAATGTGCTGTGGGGCTGGCGGACAGGTATACGACTGCTGACAATGAAGACTAAGGCTGTAGGGCCCCCTGGGAGCACGAAGAAGCCGGATGTACCGGCTGTTTCTCAGCCTTGCAGAGCCACTGAAAGCTTCCCGGTGGAGCTCACATGAGTTAAGACCTGGAGGATCTAGGCTGTAGGAATTAGCTGGATGTAGGGTAGCAATGGTAGAGCCAAGACTACGGAGGTCAGACTTTCAGCTTCAGGACAGAGCTCACCGGTCTCATCTTCCAGAAGACTTCCCTGCCCCTCGCCCAGGCTGTCAGCTGTCCTCTGAACTGTCATCACTTGTGCAGATTCCAGTCATGGCATTTATCACCTTCTGCTGTAATCATATTTATGGGTCTTTCTTCCTGAAAACACAGTGAGCTTCTTCAGAGCAAGACCTGAGTATTAATCAGCTTATACATCCAGTACCTTGTACTGGAACTCATCCCCTAGGATGTTAAATCAATGCTTGGAAATATGAATGAATACATAAATCAGTAGACCAAGCAACACTTGTGGGACTCTTCTAGAGGGGATATATGGGCTATGAAGTCCACCACACAGCTCTGGGTCTAATTCACCTGTGCAAAAGCAGTGATGCCCCCGCCCCAGTCGGGTCCTTAGGGGCAGGGTCTCTGCAATGGGGGGGTGGGGGGGGCGGGTCAGGCTGCCCAAACTGTCTTTCACATTGTCATCATTTGTGACTTAGAACTAGATGGGCCACTGTTCTTTCCTGGTTTAAGAAAAAGGGTTCTAAGAGATTTACGCTCTCAGAATTTTGCCCTGCCTAAAAAACAATTTCTGCTTCTCCATTGTCACATAGTCTTAAATCCATTTTAAGACACATAATGCGCACCTACTACTGCACACCATCAGCTGTCAAACACGGGTCTAATGACGTCCACCTCCGAGTCTGCCAGCTGCTCCTGCAGTTGTGATGGGAGTCACTTTACCTCTGCAGAGTTGGTGGCAAACACCCAGATCCTCGTGCCCAGATTCCTCATGGGTGTTGGGGAAAAAATTAGAAAGTAAAATCTCCTGCCAACCCAAAGACTCCTTTACAAAACATAGAAAAGGATGAAACAGTTACATTGGTGATTAGAATTTAAGCCCGACTGTAATGAGGATCGCAGGGAGTCCACTAAGGAGAACATAAAGACAGAAAGAAACTTCACCCTTGACACAGCCAGTCAGATACCATCCATTACAAACATGTTCATTTTCTCCCTCCAAACGAAAAGGAAAACCTTAACTTTATGACAAGCAGCTAGCTACAAGCCAGGCGCCCAAGCCAAACTCCCACAGAGACAGGGAGACCAAGGCCCTGGCTCCCTAATGCTCACACTTCAAAGAGATGCCAGCAAGCTCCCAGGAAAGACATCTGTGGGAGGCAAAACTGGTCAGAGGCTTATTTAGCTTTTTAAAAAACTTTTACACGCATCTCAAACAGACCGAGGAAGCATCTGAAACTTCAGTTTTCTAAAGAAATGCTACAAGTAAAAAGGGAGGGGACATTTCCATTTTGACACCAGGGGCAATTTTAAATTCAAATTATTTTTGGACTTGTCTATGCTCTTACATTAGCCAGTACTCATTTATTCTGTTCCCGTGCCTGATCAGTCTCTCATGTAATACGTCACTTTGAGCATCTCTTTCAACCTGTGATTGTTTCTCTCTGTCCTCGTTCTGTGTGTGTGCCTTTCCTGAATCCTGTGATTTTGGACCACCTGTCCTCACAGCTGGTAGGCAGTGATCGGTTGGCTTCAAACAACCCTGAGCATCTGTCCTTTTTGTTGACTGTGACTGGGCAGGCCCTTAGAGTTCTTCCTGAACTTGAATGTGCATGTGATCCCCTGGGGAGTGGGTTAACCTGTAGATTATAACTCAGCAGGTCTGGGGTGGGGCCGTGATTCCAAATTTCTCACAAGTTCCCCAACAAGGCCAGTGCTGCTGCTTAGGGCCCTTGTCGTGAGCGGGACGCCTAGGGGCACGGCTGCATCCTTTCCAGAGCCCAAGGACAGGTTTGTTACCTCTCCTCCGACCTCCTGCCTATTTTCCTTACCAGTCTGTTGCTGATAGCTTATTTATTCATTTATTCAGTAATAAATATTTATTAACTGCCTCCTTTAGGCAATGTCACTCTCTTTTGTCCCGCTGGTGCTGGCACTCCCATCCTCCCCACACTGGACCACAAGTTCAAACAGCTTCCTTTCAACCTGCTGCAGCTGAGTGAGTGCCTGTCGTCCAATAGCACGTCCCTTGGACTGGGGGGTTGTTTCCATGTGGATTTTCCAGGGCAGTTCACACTGTAAATATTCTCTCCCTTGGTCTTTTCATGAAAATTAATCACGAGTTGGAATACATCCTTTGTCGGAGCACATGCTCTGGCTTTTTTATTTGGATAACGTGGTGACAAAGCACAGTGCCTTTGGCTGTGATTGTCTGTCCCTACAGCCCGCGGCCGTTGTCACCAGCTCTGTGATTAAGGCTTCTCTGCTTTGCAGCCGGTGGCTGTGGTCCTCTATTTGTCAGAAACAGGGAGACAGGAGGGGCTCTGAGTGCTTTCAGCATGACCCTTCTTTGATTCTCTGTCTGCGACAGGCTTCGGAAGCAGAGGTTCTCTGTGTGTCCTCCACGACCTCTGAGCTGTGTTTGCCCGCTGATTCGGTGCCCCTGAGTGGAGAGGACCGCGACCGCAGTGGCCAGTGGACCCGCGCAGTAATAACTCTTGAGTGGTTGGTACTGAGGCCGGTGCACTGGTTTCTTTCCCTCTTACAATGTTCACACCTGCCCTACGGTCTGATCTTGAAAATTACTTTTAAAGGATTTTCTTCCATATCGTTGCAGTGCTCTTCAATTGGCATTAATTCACATCAAAGTGGTTTCTTTGCAAGCCTTCACAGGACTGCACAGCTTTACAGACAATATCAGGGTTGCAGGCAGCCCCTTTCTATAGCTACATTTCCCTGGGGCTACCGACCTGAACTGTGAGGCCTGCAGGCCTGCCTACATATTGGTGTCCATCCAGGAGGAGTACAGCTTGCTCTCTAGCCAGAAACAGCCTCAGGGAAACTGAAGTTCAGCTTCTGTTACCTTCCCTCCCAAAAAGGCCATCTTATCTCCGCACTACTCACACACATAAAATCACACTGGACACTTTCTGTCTCCAGCACCCCACTCCAGCTCGTCTTCCCCATTTCTCCTTGCCTGCCGCAGTCCAGCCTCGTCGGCCTCGTCGCACTGCTGTACCTTCGTCCTTCTCCCCTCATTAGAACCCCACCCATCCTTCTAGGCCACTGAGAGGGTCTTCCAGGTGAATTTGATTACTCTTCTTAACACTCCCTGTTTTTGCTTACAACATTAGTAATATACATGTCACATTTATATTGTAATTAACTCTGTATTACCTCCCCTCTACAAGTTTTTCTAAGATAGTCTCCATATGGTATTAATCTTTATACTCCCAGTGCCTAACGCCATGTTTCCTGCAAAGCGAATGCTCACTAATTATTAGTGGCGTGCACAAATGCATTGCTTTTCATGTATTGGAGTGCTGAAAATTCAGGCAGTCGGATGCCCAGAGGAGACTCAAAAAAATTTGAAATAGGCAATGTTGGTATTGCGACATTTACTATATTTTGCTGTGTATAATGACACTTTTTTGCCCAAATTTTTGAGGGAAAAATAAGGATGCATATTATACATAGGTAGTACCTGAAATACCTCGTATCCGTTCTTGTGTTTTGTAATTATTTGTTACATAAAAATTCTTGTACCATAATATGTTCAAAAATAAATACTAAAATTCCTTTATAATGCAAAAAACAAGTATCTAAATATAAATAAATAAATTAATTAATTAATTAAAATGAAAGATTTTTTCCCCTGAAAGTTTGGTCCAAAAACATGGGTGCGCATTATACACAGCAAAATACGGTAGTCAATGTCCATAAACCAGGGAAGTGCTGCTGACCACCACAGACACTTGACGTCCATCAACTCATGAGAACTAAGGTCATTTGACTTTCTGGGACAATCTGAGGTCTAGAAAAGAGACTGCGTGCTAGCCTCTGTGCCAGTCTGTTCACAGCCTTCCATACCCGGGTTGTTCTGCTACCTATCCATTAATAATGCAGGGTTGCAATGGGTTCTTGTTAAGTTCCACAGGATTGAAGTCTGGGAATCCCAAAACCCTAGACTGCAATGAAATCTTGACCCATCAGAAAGCCAGGCTGCATCCACAGTGGATCCAGAACCCAGGCAGCAGAACTCAGGTGGGGGTGTAATGAAGTCCCTTCTAAAGTGACCTTGGTATACTCAGCATTTTATGATGAACAGGAAAGTTTTCAACACACAATGACTCATGCATTTTAATAATCTGAGGAGGCATTTTTGGACTTAGATATTTTAGAAAATAGAATGGATTGGTTTTGGTATGAACTGGTTTACACTTTTTAAACTTTTAATTTGGTTTTGATCACAATGCCCCATAGGTTGGGTTCACTGGAGATTCTGAATCCTGATAAATTAGCAATTGTGAAGAGGGAAGTAGATCACTTTATTATGATAAAATTTTTTTAAAATCCTACTAGACAGTCCTTCTACATATTTTCGGTCTTTTGGCAGACACGGCAGTATAGGCATAGTATGCACTAGGGTAAGATGTGCAAAGTGCGTTTACACACACTTTCTCATTGGCTGCTATACAGTCTCTATACTATGTAGGCTGTGCATAAGTATACTAGGGTTTGTATTTCATAGGGTTCTGTAATGCGTATGGTGCCTACCTTAGGTATATGTACATTCCATTATCGCATATAGTATTTACCAAGAATATGATTTATACTGATTATAAAGTCCCTACTACATATAATATTTTGGACATGTGGTGTGTACACTGATAGAATTTGTAATAGATTTGATTATATAGGATATATGCTTTTGTGTGTACACAAAACTGAGTCTCCTAAAAAAAAAATGGAAATTTACCTGAATCTCCTTATGTTTCATTTCAAGGGATGTTCTAGACAGACACTCTATGCCAACAGCCTGAATTAATACATCTCATTTAGAAGTTGACTTTTTATGAGCTTTTATTTGGTTAAATTATGCACATCATAATGCATATTTTGCAATCAATTATTCACCAGAGCTTTAACTTACTCAAGCTAAATTGCTACTCTGGGTGAAAGAATTGCTGTTTTGAACCTCTTCATTACTGTCTAAGCTAGAATTTTTCATCATTTTTCTGTAAACCTGCAATCAGCTGGAGGCCCACTCATGTTAGAGTTCTTGGCAACAATTGATGCTCCTCTCTAATTAAAGGCCCACTGCACATTTCCAAGCAGGATCATGGACGTGGAACAAACCACACTTTATCTTCACAAAGTAGGTATTATTATCCCCACTCAATAGATGAGCAAACTGGGACAGGTAGTGTCTTCTCAGCGCCAGGCCCAGGGACTCCAGCCACAGACCATGTGCACTGCTCACTGGCCCATGCTGCCTAACTAGGAGAGATGGGAAGTGCTCCCAAGGCTTTACTGAAGATTCCTATAGTGTTGCTGGATTGAAGTGGAGGTGCAGGGGGTGGGGATTTGCACCAATGATACTATTTTTAAAGCTATCTGTACAACTAATATCTCCAAAATAACTTTACATGCTTCCTTTTCTATTTATGCTAACAGCAACTTCCTCTTTAATTCACTCAGAATCAAAACTCCAATGTCCTCTGCTAGCCCCGCCCCCGGCCCTTTGGTCATCAAGCATTGACTGGCCCCCTTGAGGAAGCTCTCACGTTTACCCCACACCACGGCACCTGCAGTTCCACGGTTGCCTGAATTTACTTTCTTACTTAAATACCACCAGTGTCCTGAGGAGAAAGCCTGTGAGAATCTGTACCAAGCTGCCTTGACCCTTCTTCCCGACTACCCCTACCTTCCCACGGCCACCACAGGAACACAGAGAGAGAGACCTAGGGGACAAGTGCCCTGCTCAGACACTTCCTGCTCTCCTGAAGCAGCCTTGAGGTAGACACCAGGGCCGGTCCCACAACCAAGCCTTCTCTCTGACGCTGAAGGCCTCGCTCCTCACCCACGCATCGCACCGTCTCTCTCCGAGCACGGGGTCTTTCCCCGGCTTCTCGCACACCCTGCACATCACTGCCTCTGCGCTTTCTCCCTTGTCCAAACTCTCACTGGCGTCTCTCTCCTCGTCTCAACCTGTTCGAGTCCCATCCACACTTGACACCTGTATTATTCACTGTTACATTCGCTTAATAGGACATAAGCGTTCTTTAAACTCAAAATTTTACTGTGAAATATTTCAACACATCCTCTTTACCTTTTCATAAAATATTCCTTTACCAAAAACATTTGTTTTATATTATATATGATTGATAGCTTTAAGATATTTTTATTTAAAAACGAACAAACAGCATAACGGACTTTGGTTGAAACCTCTGTAAATCCATTCTTCTGCCTGCCTATTACAGAAAGAGTCAATATACTGAATTTGGTTTTTATTACTACCACACATGTTTATATAAGCTTACCATGTAAGAATGCTAACGGACAAGGTAGAATGAGTTTTGCACATATTCAACAAAGTATAAATTATGTCATCCCACAACTTTTTTTCACTAAACATTGAATTGGAAATAAATGTTTCTATGTTAATACATGTAACTCTGGTGCATTTATTTCAATTTTTAATGTTACATTTCATGCAATAACTTAAATTTTTTTTCTATTTTTCTGCTAATGGATAGTAAAATTGCTTCTAATGTTTTGTCTTTTCAAATGATGCTTCAATGAATATTCTCATACAGATATCAGTATACTCACCTGCAAACGCTTCCATTCTAAAATATAGCCTTAGAGGAATGACTGTTTTAGGTGTGTTAGAAATGGGGCCACATATGAACCTGACATGCTCAGGGGAGGCCTATGAGGCAGCCTTACAAACTCAGAGCCCTAAAGTAACCACAAATGATGGTCTAAAGTGAAAACTTATTAACTAAAAGCAGGTCATGGAAGATAGTCATGTCTTAGGCCAGCATTTTTCCCTAACATAGATCAATCTTTACCTTAACTAAGCCTGCCTATTGTCTTTGAGCATCTACAATAACTGACCCTTGGAATGTCTAGGTAACTTCCCTTTTCCTCAAACCCCTTGAGCACAAGCTGGGACCACAAATCTCCTCACGTTATTGTTATCATATTAATTGTTGACTCTTAACTATCCCTTACCCAGCCATGTAAAAGAAGTACGCGTCTATCATTTTATCTTTTATCCAATCCCAGAGGCTTCCCCTTTGCTTTCTCCTGCCTCCCTCCTCTATCACCAATGGACTTCAGGTAACACCCTTAGGGCTCCTCCCGGCAACCGTCCTCAGCCAGGCCAAATAAACTCACTAAAAATTCTCTGCAGGTTTGAATGTTTCTTACATTGACAAAAGGCATTCATTTTTGTTAACTGCTTGTTATTACCAAATCACTTTGCAAAGTGATTATTATATCTACACTCCCATCGGCAAAGTACAAGAGCTCCCATTTCTCCTGGCCTTGCCAGCACTTGGTATTCTCAGCCCTCAGTACTAGCTTGTCTGTTGCAGTGACATAGCATAGCTCTGCTGCTTCGTCTTCGCCTGATTATTAATCAAGTCGCACAATTTTTAGTATATTTGTCAGACATTAGTTTTTCCTCTTCCAGGAATTTTCTATCCCTTTTTCCAATTTTCTTTTGATTCTTTGCCTTTAAAAAATTTTCACTTACAGTGAATATACATTCTCAACATTAATTCTTGGCTGTATATATTATAAATATCTTCCCCAAGTTTGTGGTTCATCTTCTGTTTTGTCATTAGTCTTGGTCACATAGCAAGTTTTAAGTTTAATGCAACCAAATTGATCAATTTTTTTAAACTGTTCTGTTTGTTAAGAAATTATTCTTTGCACTCACAGTGTCCTGTAGGTTTGTACTCAGGTTTGGCTTTTCCCAGTTACTTCATCAGTATAGCTGGAAGTCATTTATACACAGGGCGAGAAGTAGAGATCAAATTTTATTTCTCTCCAGTTTATTTCTTTTCTAGTTTTTCCAGGAAATAATTATTGAATAATCTAATTATCTTCCCATTTCTCTATAATCTATGCTATAAACCAAGTTTTCATATATGGCAAATTTATTTCTGTGCTCTTGGTTGTCATAAAGTAATTTTTTATCTTCCTTTTTCCAAAATCATACTTACTGACTAAATTATGCAAGACTTGCCACATTTGCCCTATCTAATCTTTATATGTGTTCTTCCTTATAGTTACTGACTTAGTTTCAAATAAATCAATCCCTTTGTGAATTTCATTTAATGTTTCAATTTAATTTTAGAGATAATCACTGGATTTAAAATCATAAAAGAATATGTTGTATCTCTAAATTTAATGTAATTTATTTTTATCCCTTTCAGTAATTCTATGTATTTCTTTAAAAAGACCTTGCATATTTTTTTAGACTTTATTGTAGGGTCTTCTTTAGTGCCTATATTGAAATAGTGTCTCTCTAGAATAATTTTAATATTACTCCTTGTAGGTCCCTCAAGGGGATTGCTGACCAATTCTATATCAAATTCTCAGATGACTTCACATACATAAAAATTCAGGGTCGTTATTATAAATTCTCAGGGAGACATTTTCCTACCCAGAATCGAACCAGAGATGAGCTTGCTTGTTGGGAGATGTCCTTAGTAGCTCTGATGGCCTGAGACGTACCCGGTGAAAGAGGCCTGAGGCTCAACACCCTGCCTCTGATGGCTATAAAATGGTTTTGCTCACAAGTTTAGTGTGTGCGTGGGGGGGGGGTGGTTTCCCCACAAAGCAATTCTCCAGAAGCCAGCTAGGTGTCCTACAATTCGGTTCAACTCAGACACTACCCAGAGAGGGCATCTGAGTCCACAGGATGAAGGGTCAGTCCCACAGGGCTGCACCCCCCACCACTACAGACACCAACCACAAGCCCAAGTGCCCCCTGTACTTCTGACCAACAGGCCACAGATCAGAGCATTCAAGGACCCCCCTTTGGGGTTCAATTAATTTGTTAAAGAGACTCCCAGAAACATTTTACTTCCCACATCACTGGGTTATGAGCCCAGGGAGAGCCAGGCGGAAGAGATGCGCAGGGCAAAGTACAGACAGGGCACAGAACTGCAGCGATTTCTCCCAGCACAGAGCTCCCAGCACCTCCATGTGCCCACCGACTCGGAAGCTCTCTGAACTCTGTCCCTTTGGGATTTTATGGAGGCTTCATTATATAGATGTGATTGATTAAACCATTGGCTGTTGGTGATTAATTCAACCTCTACTCCCTCTTCCTGAGAGGTCAGGGAGGGGGGACTGAAAGTTCCAACTCTCAGCCCCCATCCTTAGGTGCAGTCCAGAAGTCACCTCATTACCATAACAAAAGACAGCTTTATAGCTTTCATCACTTAGGAAATTTCAAGGGTTTTAGGAGCCCTGCCCCAGAAGTGGGGGGGTGTGAAGGGGGTGAAGACCAAATCTATATTTTTTATTATAAATCATAATATTACAACCTGAAAACCTTATCTTCTGTCCCCAAGCCCTTCAGTTGCCAAGCCTGGTACTTTCTTCAACTAATTCCCCAGACAGCCATGTCCCCTGTAAGCTTCTGGGCTCACAGCTTTAATCTGTTTTCTGTTTGTACTTTCCTCTTTATTTCTGTTCCCTTGCAACCACTTCTGTTTATGAATTCAGCTTATGTAGTTAAAAGAATGTTTGTTATATTTAATTCAGAATGTCTAGATACGTGAATCCATAGTTACTTATAGTTACCTAGTCTGAAATGTGGATGTGTCTTGCCCAAGTCACATAACCAATAAATGGCTGAGCTAGAGCTTTTAAACAGGCTTCCTTACATTCTATCACTTACATTCTTTTTTCACATCAAAGTCAGAGATGAAAATACCGTATTTTTCGGACCATGAGATGCACCTAGGTTTTAGAGGAGAAAAATAGAAAAAAAAATTTTTGAAGCAAAAAATGTGGTAAAATATTTAATAACATAAATAACATTCAGACTATAATCAGCTACATTTGGACTATAAGATGCACCCCATTTTCCTCCCAAATTTTGGGGAAAAAGTGTGTAGTCTGAAAAATGCGGTAATATACCCTAGTGGTCAAAGGGCTCTTCAAAATATCACTAAAAAACCATTGATACAAATCCATCAGTCAATAATTTTTTGAAAGATTTTCATTTGCTTCATATTTTTCTATCTTGTTCACAAGAATATGTATGCTGAGTGGTGCAGCAGATTCAATAGTGCCCCGCACCCCAAATTTATGTCCATCCAGAACTCAGAGTGACCTTATTTGGAAATGCGGTCCTTGCAGCTGTACTCATGATCAGATGAAGTCATACTGGGATGGAGTGGGCCCTGAACCGGACGATTGGGGTCTTTATGAGAAGACACTCAGACAGAGGCAGGAGAATGCATGGGAAGATGGAGGCAGAGATGGGAGCTATGCAGCCATAAGCCAAGGAGCGCCAGGAGCCACCGCAGCTGGGAGAGGCGAGGACGGATTCTTCCCTAGGCCTTCAGAGCATGCGCGGCCCTGCTGACACCTTGGTTTCAGACTTCCAGCCTCTACAACTGCAAGAGCACACATTTCTGTTGTTTAAAGTCACTAAGTGTGTGTTTATTTGTTATGGCAGCCCTAGGAAATTAACGCAAAGAGATTTATAAAATGTTTCACTAAGTCAAGATGCAGAGTTTTTTAGCAATTTTCCTGGAGACTCTTCAGAACATGTCTGATTCCCCATGTTTAATGCTTCTCTCATTTTCTCTCATTTCTCATTGGTTACTGACCGTTCTTCTTTGATTACATCTGCCAGTTGGTTTAGTGCAGTGGGATTAATTTATCTGCTGTCTCAAGGAAGGGCACTACCATCCTACCAATAACTCAGACCAGATTATCTGGATGTCGTCCTTGTCGCCTTTTTCTCCTTCACTCCATACATTTAATCAATAACTAAGTCCTGCATTACTTTCCTATCTCTTAAATCTGTCCATTTCTCTTCAGTCCTAATGTCACTTCCTTAGTTCAGATCACCATCATTTCTAAAAAGTTCTACCTAATATTCCTGTTTCATTTACTCATCCATCCATCCAGGCACCCACACGCCCACCCATCTAACAAGTACTTATTAAGAATGTACCGTGGGATACGCACTTTGCAAGGCACTCTCGATGCAGAAGTGAATCAGAAAGAGACTGGGTCTCTGCCTTGATGGAATGTATAATATAGTGTGAGGGGTCGACGTTAATCAAATAATCTCACAGACTAATGTCAAACTACCTTCACAACAAAAGCAGTGAAGGACAGCCTTTATAGCAGGAGGCCCTTTGAAGAGTTTTCTTCCTTTTCTCCCCTAGAAGGAAGTCAAAGATCTGTGAGGACTATGAATGGTGTTAAAAATAGATGGTTGAAATAATGAGTTATCTACTTTTATGATGCCGGTCTTGTGGGTTTTTTTTTTTTAAAGATTACATTATATTCTACAATAAGCTTAATTTTTTATAATTATTGAAAAGATTGCAATAAGTGGGATTTTTGAAATAACCTTTGGATACACTACTTTACATCATTAGGGCTGGGTGATGACCCCGGCCATCTGGCCTGTCTGTTGTGACAGTCAGGACACCACATTTTAATTCTTGCTTCTATGTCAGTCTCTGCCTAAAGGCTCAAAGCTTCTGAAATGCGGGGTTGTACTCTGTTAGCTACTGTGCTCCAAACCAAATTCCTACTAATAGTACCTGGTAGACCCTAAATAAATATTTTGGAATAAATAGATAGGCTGAAAATAACAGTGGCATACTTGAACTCTTTTTGAATAGTTTATTGCATGTGAATGTCCTAAGGATGGTGGAGGGGAAAGAAAAACCAGGAAGAGCTTGGATCTTTACTGAAGATATGCATTCATGTAGAGGGTTTTCTAAACATGGAGCATTGTTTAATTTCATTCATGGATGAGCAAGAGAACTGGGAACTTCAGACTTCACTTACTTCCACTCCAAAATGTACCTGGTTATCCATTTGTCCGAAGGATTCTTTAATGTGAACCCTCCATGAGCCTTCCAGACAGTGCCAATTATTTTCTAAACAGCGACAAGTCAATGAGCCAAATTAAGTGCCCTTGCTTATCATACTCTAATTAAAATTCTTCCCAGTAGGTAAAGTTCCTTAGCACAATATTAAAATATTACTCTATAATTCAAGGTCATGTTTGCACTGAATAAATTAGCTTAATGCAGCTGTCACATTGAACAGGATTATTGAGTATATGCACACATGCTCCTAGTGCTGGGTGCCCATGGGGTTGCTGGGTAATCCTCAGATGCACGGCCATAAAAACCTCTTCGGAGGAAGGAAGATGTTTCTTGACTTTCCTTGAGTTACGGAGTAAATTCCTCATCAGTTGGAATTTGGAGAATGTCTTTTTCCTAACCATCAATGACTATTTGAAACATAATGAAGTACTTCTTCTTGAATATATGATAACTAAGAAGGAATTCTGGGCATTCTAGAAAGTGGGGAATTGCTTAGCATTTAGAAAGGGATTCTAAAATACTATAGACCTGCAAATTGGTTGCATAGACACTAATTTCCATCTGAAATGCAATGGACAATCTTCATTACACATCTATTGTTTGGAGACTTCTCCCTTACTTTTTAGTAGCTTGTACTTAACGTGGAGTGTTCAAGTACTTTAGGTCATGAGAAAACGTGTGCAAATCCAATGTGTTATGTGCAAATCACTGTTATGTTTGTCTTGCAATATGAATATAATTTATAATTGTGAGGACATC